>CM029015.1:106635509-106828009 GCA_016801055.1 Panax notoginseng
TATATAGGTGCGAACGAGGCCTCGCACTACTTCCAAATAACAGCACATTGAACCCTACACACACACATTTAGATAGTAGTTTCTTGAAAAGAGGCGGTCACTGTGGTAACACGGATGTCGGGGGGTTCCTAACACCTTCCTCCGCATAACCAAGTCCCCGGACCCTAATGAATCTCGGTTTCACCAACCCGTTTAGCAGTGTCACATCACTGGGTCAATGTGCAAACCTTTTCTCGGTTGTGTTGGTACAACCATTTAAAAAACCAACTAGCGACTCTTAACAGTCCATCGTCGACATTATACATGTCGGACCTTTTTCACTTATTTTTTCAAACAAATCTCACCTAAAATGAGAACATTAAAGGACAAGTAATGAAAAGGGACAATTAAAAAATCCTGATGTCGACAATGGCGGCAGCCTTTTTCTCATCTATCAGAGATAGTTGACTGTACCGGTCATGCAACCACTGATCTTATTCCATCTAGGCATCTATCAGCACCTTTAATGATGCCATTTCTACTCTATAGGGAGCACAACTTCCATGCCATAGACTAATAAGTAGGGTGTGGCTCCCGTAGAAGTGTTTGTTGTTATTTTGTATGCAAGCAAAGACAAAGGCAATAAGTGAGGTTTCCTTTGTGATGGCGGACATATCTTCCATGATTTTCTTAATGTTCTTGTTGGCTGCTTCCAAGGTGTCGTTCATCTTGGGACGATAAATGATAGAATTGAGATATTTGATGTTGAATTGGCTGCACAATTCCCTTATCATTTGAGTGTTCAGATTCTTTGTATTATCTAATATGATAACCTCTAGTTGTTCGTATCGAAGGATCACGTTGTTTCTAATAAAACTAATGATAACCTCCTTGGTAACTTTGGTGAAGGAGGCACCTTCCACCCATTTAGTGAAGTAGTCGATCATGGTGAAGATGAACACGTGACCATTGCTGCCTTTGGGCTCGATTGGCCCGATCATATCCATCCCCCATATTGAAAAGGGCTATGGTGAGCTCATGCAGTGTAACTCACTTAGAGGAGCATGGACAACATTTCCATGAATTTGGCATTGATAACATCTTTTGACATGATCGATACAATCAGTTTTGAGGGAGAGCCAATAGTGCCATGTTCTTAATATCTTCTTAGCAAGTAAGGGATCGCTCATGTGTGGCCCACGCACTCAGCCGTGCATTTTGTCCAAAAGCCTATAAGCTTGGTCTTTGTCTAAGCATCTTAAGAGTCTCATGACTACATCTCTTTTGTAGAGATCATCTCCACTTAAATAGAATTTTAAGGCCATTTTTTGAATTCACTTCTTTTCAGCTTGGCTTGCCCAAAGTGGGAATGGATCCAAACCTCAAATATTATTTAATATCCTAATACCTGGGACTTTGGATGGGAGGTATTCCATCTAATACTTCTCCAACATAATTCCCATATATTGGTGATATCTGTGTTGTGAAGTCAATAGCAAGAGTTCCCTTCCTTGTAGATACGTGGATCAAGGAAACTAGGGTTGTCATGGACTCCACAAAATCATTTCGATTTCGAGGAATGTAAATGAAGGTTATATCTTTAAATTCATTGCCATCTTGATAACCTGCCAATGATAGAGCAGTAAGTGTAGCTCCTTGGTGTAATATGCTCTGGTGGTTTGTCTGATGACAAACTCAGAATCTCCAAAGACTGTTAGTCGTCTGACACCCATTGATTGGGCCAATTTTAATCCCATTATACAACCTTCATATTCGGCCATATTGTTAGCGTTGTTGAAATGTAGCTTGGCAGTCGTGGGATATCGTTCCCTAGTGATGAATACGAGGATTACCCTTGCTCCTGCGCATTTTATGTTTACAGTGCCATCGAATTACAGTTTCCAGAATTGGACCATATCCTCTTGATGGCTTTGCTGAACTGTCATCACGCCGTCATCGGGAAAGTATGTTTCCAATGATTTGAAGTCCTCTGATGGTGCTTCAGCGAGCTAGTACGTAATTCCTTGGCCCTTGATGGCTTTTTGTGTCACATAGATGATGTCGAATTGTTGAAGGATTATCTGCCACCTTGATAATCAACATTTCAACAGGCTTGCTGAAGATGTATTTCAGAGGATCTATGCGGGATATGAGGTAGGTTGTATGTCTATGGAGGTAATGTTGTACCCTCATGGCAGCCCATGCTAGTGCATAGCAAGTCTTTTCAATCAAATTGTATTTATGCTCACAACTACTGAATCCCTTGTTGAGATAATAGATGGGTCATTCCTTGCCTCTATAGTCTTTATGCCCCAGTGTGAGACCCCAGAATTTTTAAATAAAGATTTAAATTTTTCAAATTATTTTTTTAATATTAAGGTGTGGATTTGAGATAATGTTATAGTTGGGGGTAGTATTTGAAAATTTTGCAAAGTATGCAAGTTGTTATATAATATTCGATTGGTCGGAGAATATTCTTTTTGTCGGGAAATATTCGTACGACGACACAATCATTGGTGGACCCACAACAGAAGAACTGTCATAGTTAGAAAACGACAGAAATACTTTATGAAAATAACGGCGGAAGTTTTACCGTTGATACTGTTGAAACACCCGGTGTTAAAAGTACAGTAATACGCGTGGTTGCATAGTAGCACACGGTATTGATTATTGATGCTTATGTGAGAAGTCACTCAGTATTGTTCAATCGGGTATTCGGGACACTTTTTATGTCGGAGTACTATTCACGAGTTACTATTCATGGGTTACTATTCACGGGGTTACTATTCACCCAAATTACTATTCACTCTAGTATTGCTCACTCGGGCATTCGGAGCACTTTTCGTGTCGAAGTACTATTTACGAGTTACTATTCATGAGTTAATATTCACGAGTTACTATTCATGAGTTACTATTCACGAGTTACTATTCACGAGTTACTATTCACGGGTACTATTGATTTACATAATTTACTATTAGGGGAGTTGGTGCAAGATTGATAATACTTGCAGGACTAAATAAAAAATGAAGAAAAAGAGGAAGGTATTATACTGTAATTTTCGAGCCCCAAAACGTGCAATTATCGAAACTATGTTTTCCTATAAATAGAAGCTCATCCTTCCTTCATTTCTCACCAATTCACTAAAGCTTTAGAGCCATTATTATAGAGAGAAATTATAGAGAGAAGCTATAGAGAGAAAATCTATAGAAGAAGAGAAGTCTGCTCTCTCACTACTCCTATATCCAGTTTCTTTCAAAGGTAGGGAATATTATTTCTTTCTTTCATCTTCATGAAGAGAACTTCTGTTGTTCCATTCTTTGTTATTATGTTGGAATAACCTGTTTATGCGAAGTACCGCATACTTGGTGAAATTCTTCTATTATTCCATTCCTTATTATTCTGCTGGAATATCCTGTCTGTGCGTTCTACGCCGGACCTGGTTCCATTATTTACTATTCTGTTGGAACATCCTGTCTGTGCGTTCTACGCCGGACCTGGTTCCGTCTTTACTATTCTGTTGGAATATCTTGTCTGTGCGTTCTACGCCGGACCTGGTTCCGTCTTTACTATTCTGTTGGAATATTCTGTCTGTGCGTTCTACGCCGGACCTGGTTCCGTCTTTACTATTCTGTTGGAATATCCTGTCTGTGCGTTTTACGCCAGACCTGGTTCCGTTAATTATTATTCTATTGGAATAACCTGCTTGTGCGGTCTATCGCATGCCTGGTGATTTCTTTTGTTATTCCATTCTTTATTATACACAGTTGGTTAAAGTTTTGACTTCTATACTCCATGAAATTAGTGGAATATCCTTGATATTTGCGCTTCATCCAGTATCTTTTTATAGAAATATTCTTCTGAGCATTCTTGACTTTTACTTTACAAAGAAGTATCATGTTGACAATTTGGATATTATTAGTTCCTGGATAAATTAATTCTTGAACTTGTTTAATTGAATTCCTATAACATTGTCATCATCCTCATGTTTATATTATGTTGAAAGTCATCTTTGGCTTACGTGCATAGATGGACTTAGTATGATTATGACCAGGGATCATTCGATATAATCATGAACTGTGATGTGGTAAAAGTCCTCAGTGGCCCGTAATGCATTGATGGACAGTTTTTGGTATAATTATGATCAGGGATTATTCGGTATAGTCATGACCGTGGATGATTTAATGAATATATTTGGTTCGTAGTACAGGGATGATTAGAAGATGTGGTTTATTTATTAAGCTGAGTCTCAGCGATAAAAATTGATGAAAATATTTTTAAATCATAGAAGATAGTAGATTTTATTCTCTACTTGACTCTTCTAAGGATTGCTTATTCCGCTGCAGTTAAGCTTGATATCTATTGTATTTTATCAGTTTAACATTGTTGAAGACTATTGATAATTTATTTTGCATTATCTTAGTCATAATATTTCTTACTGGGCTAGTTGAGCTCACCCTTTCTTTCAATGTTCTCTTCAGGAAATGAGAATATAACTGGGACGAGTCGGGAAAATGAGTGATGGTCCAGAAGATAGTATTAGTAGTCCTCACTATTCTGTTAAATAGTGTGACAATAAATGTAATGAGGACTCCTTGAGTATGGATATTGTCTAGATGACAATATTCCTATTAGAACACTCAGTTTATGTATTGTAGTATGTTACACGACAGTTGTATAATTAAGTTTGTATTTGTATTCTGTACCATGTATCTGGCGACCCAAGATGGGTGATGTATACCTAATTTTGGGGGCGTCACAGTTGGTATCTAAGCTTAGGGATATGATCCCTGGCTAGGATGTGAGAATAGAACTAGGAGGGGAGAGACGGGAAATTCCTTCGCTAATATGACCTACTTAAGTTTATTTGGTATTTAATTGGTCGGTCAGAGTATAGGGATAATATGTGATATGTCAATTAACCCTTGTTTTGTGACAGTGTTTGGGAATGGCATCTGAAAATGCTGGGATAAGCAATGAAGCACATGAGAGCGTTGATTCAGCTCAAGCAAAAGGTAACGACCAACAACACGATAATAATCATACCAGTGGCAACGGCTATCGGAACAATGATAACCATCGTGGGGGAAATTATCATGCCAAGATTGGTAACCACTTCGGTGGTAATCATGACCAAGATAATAGAAGTGGAAATTTCAAGAAGAGAAGGTCATTTAGCTCAATTTTGTCGTATAGTGAAGTCAAGTCCAGCTGGGACGGTGGCACCAAAGGCGGATACAGACAAAACAAATTCGGTAGTTTAAGGGAGAGCGTTTTTCGTGACGAGGAATCGAACGAAGTTATCACGGGTTAGTTAATTATAAATTTTTGCGGAGTCTATACCTTATTAGATACCGGTTCTAACCATTCTTTTATCTCTCTTGCTTGCGCTCAATGTTTAAATTTGACTCCAGAGAGATTAGACTTTGACTTATCGATTGAAACTCCGTTAGGAGAAACCTTCATTTCATGTGCTATCCAAGTCTTGGATGAGAGTCACAGTTTTGAGTGATATTTTTATTGTTAATAAATTTTCTGACGTATTCTTGAAGACTTCTTAAACTACCCCTAGAGCATGAAATCGAATTTTGTATTGACCCCAGTACAAAACCCATTTATAAAACCCTCAAATATTTCATCAACTAAAAGGATCTGGTTACATTGATTATAATTAGAGTTATAATAAAAGCGTTGGAATAATGAAAATCATGGGTATATGTGGTATTAGTAAGTGTTATGATGAGTTATGTTGGTTATTATGTGAAAACATGAAAGTTTCTTAGAAATCACAAAGGGTTGAAAAATCAGATTTTGGTAAAAACGTAACATGAAATTCAATTGACCATATCTCCTATTATATTTTGAATTTTTGAGTGTGGTCAAGTCCTAGAGTTAGATCTATGAGTTACCTAACTAATCCAAGTGGAATCACTGAATAATGTGTTGTATATTTTCGTGCGGACTGATTTTAGCAAATGAGTCAAAACATTAAAATGTCCAAAAAGCTGCTGCCACATTTTTGTAAGGGTTATTTCAGCCACTTAATTAGTGAGAAAAATTTAGGCCTTTTGGGACATAAAAGTATATGGTATAAAGAACATCGTGTCCAAAAATGAGCTCATTCCGACTTAAAATGAGCAAGTTATGACCATTTCAATATTTAGGTTTTTCGGACGAAAAACGCTATAACCGGAGTTCTACAACTCCGATGACCATGAAATTTAAACTGAATGCTCACATTAACATGTGTAAGGTCCTTCCAAGATTTGGGAATTTTTGGAGTTAAACTTGAGGTAGCAAATTTCTTAAGGAATTAATTGGAAATTATTTTTTTAAAAATAGTAAATGAATTTTAAAAATTCCGAGAAAAATGTATGTTCATTATGAGACTATATTATGCTAAATCCCAGAAAAGAAATATTTTTGGGACTGATTTGGTATTTTCATAAAAAATATTTAGTTACGAATATATGAGTTAAATATGTTATGTGAAGTAACAAAGTTGGAAAATAGAATTTTATGGCTTGGAAATCCTATATAGAGCATATGCATATTTTTTTGATGAGGGATTTGATCATTGGTGATGATATCTTATGAGTATGGCATTTTTGAATGATTAAATGCATTATATGGTAAAGCGTAAATAATTGAAATAAATTGTTTATAAGTTTAAGAAGTGATTAAAATATTGTTATAAGATTAATGATATTAGATTATAAGATTATTAAGTGATTGATAGCATTGGGATATTCTTGAAGCCTGGATAAATTATATTATAAATGTTTAATATTTATCCTTTATCTCATTTGATTGATTCTTTATATCATTATCCTCATGCTTATATTGTGTTGAAAGTCATCTGTGGCTTACGTGCATAGATGGACTTGGTATGATTATGACCAGGGATTGTTCGGTATAATCATGACCGTAATTGAAAACACGATTATCTTTGGCACGTAGTGCATGGATAATTCGTGGTTGTGATACTAAAGAATATCCTTGGCCTGTAGTGCAGGGATGATTCGACGATGTGGATTAATTATTGAGCTGAGCCTCAGCAATGAAATATTAATTCATGGATGTGGTAATAGTCATCTTTGGCCGTAGAGCTTAGATGGACTTGGTATGATTATGACCAGTGATTATTCGGTATAATCATGACCGTAATTGAAAACATGAATATCCTTAGCCCGTAGTGCATGGATAATTCGTGGTCGTGATACTATTAAGCTGAGTCTCAGCATTATTGGTTTTACAGTTGTATATCTTTGGCCTGTAGTGCAAAGATGAATTGTTAATGAATATCTTTGACCGAATTGCAAAGATGAATTTAATGCTTTCAACGATAAGGTATTCAAGGTATCCTCACCTCTTTATCATACCAGGTACGCACGTAAATTTCGAGGGCGAAATTCTATAAGAAGGGGAGATTGTGAGACCCCAGATTTTTTAAATAAAGATTTAAATTTTTCAAATTATTTTTTGAATATTAAGGTGTGGATTTGAGATAATGTTATAGTTGGGGTAGTATTTGAAAATTTTGCAAAGTATGCAAGTTGTTATATAATATTCGATTGGTCAGGGAATATTCTTTTTGTCGGAAAATATTCGTACGACGACACAATTATTGGTGGACCCACAACAGAAGAACTGTCATAGTTAGAAAACGACAGAAATACTTTATGAAAATAACGGCGGAAGTTTTACCGTTGATACTGTTGAAACACCCGGTGTTAAAAGTACAGTAATACGCGTGGTTGCATAGTAGCACACGGTATTGATTATTGATGCTTATGTGAGAAGTCACTCATTATTGTTCAATCGGGTATTCGGGACACTTTTTGTGTCAGAGTACTATTCACGAGTTACTATTCATGAGTTACTATTCACGGGGTTACTATTCACCCAAATTACTATTCACTCTAGTATTGCTCACTCGGGTATTCGGAGCACTTTTCGTGTCGAAGTACTATTCATGAGTTACTATTCACGAGTTACTATTCATGAGTTACTATTCACGAGTTACTATTCACGAATTACTATTCACGGGTACTATTGATTCACATGATTTACTATTAGGGGAGTTGGTGCAAGATTGATAATACTTGCAGGACTAAATAAAAAATGAAGAAAAAGAGGAAGGTATTATACTGTAATTTTCGAGCCCCAAAACGTGTAATTATCGAAACTATGTTTTCCTATAAATAGAAGCTCATCCTTCCTTCATTTCTCACCAATTCACTAAAGCTTTAGAGCCATTATTATAGAGAGAAATTATAGAAAGAAGCTATAGAGAGAAAATCTATAGAAGAAGAGAAGTCTGCTCCCTCACTACTCCTATATCCAGTTTCTTTCAAAGGTAGGGAATATTATTTCTTTCTTTCATCTTCATGAAGAGAACTTCTGTTGTTCCATTCTTTGTTATTATGTTGGAATAACCTGTTTATGCGAAGTACCGCATACTTGGTGAAATTCTTCTATTATTCCATTCCTTATTATTCTGCTGGAATATCCTGTCTGTGCGTTCTACGCCGGACCTGGTTCCATTATTTACTATTCTGTTGGAACATCCTGTCTGTGCGTTCTACGCCGGACCTGGTTCCGTCTTTACTATTCTGTTGGAATATCTTGTCTGTGCGTTCTACGCCGGACCTGGTTCCGTCTTTACTATTCTGTTGGAATATTCTGTCTGTGCGTTCTACGCCGGACCTGGTTCCGTCTTTACTATTCTGTTGGAATATCCTGTCTGTGCGTTTTACGCCAGACCTGGTTCCGTTAATTATTATTCTATTGGAATAACCTGCTTGTGCGGTCTATCGCATGCCTGGTGATTTCTTTTGTTATTCCATTCTTTATTATACACAGTTGGTTAAAGTTTTGACTTCTATACTCCATGAAATTAGTAGAATATCCTTGATATTTGCGCTTCATCCAGTATCTTTTTATAGAAATATTCTTCTGAGCATTCTTGACTTTTACTTTACAAAGAAGTATCATGTTGACAATTTGGATATTATTAGTTCCTGGATAAATTATTTCTTGAACTTGTTTAATTGAATTCCTATAACATTGTCATCATCTTCATGTTTATATTATGTTGAAAGTCATCTTTGGCTTACGTGCATAGATGGACTTAGTATGATTATGACCAGGGATCATTCAATATAATCATGAACTGTGATGTGGTAAAAGTCCTCAGTGGCCCGTAATGCATTGATGGACAGTTTTTGGTATAATTATGATCAGGGATTATTCGGTATAGTCATGACCGTGGATGATTTAATGAATATATTTGGTTCGTAGTACAGGGATGATTAGAAGATGTGGTTTATTTATTAAGCTGAGTCTCAGCGATAAAAATTGATGAAAACATTTTTAAATCATAGAAGATAGTAGATTTTATTCTCTACTTGACTCTTCTAAGGATTGCTTATTCCGCTGCAGTTAAACTTGATATCTATTATATTTTATCAGTTTAACATTGTTGAAGACTATTGATAATTTATTTTGCATTATCTTAGTCATAATATTTCTTACTGGGCTAGTTGAGCTCACCCTTTCTTTCAATGTTCTCTTCAGGAAATGAGAATATAACTGGGACGAGTCGGGAAAATGAGTGATGGTCCAGAAGATAGTATTAGTAGTCCTCACTATTCTATTAAATAGTGTGACAATAAATGTAATGAGGACTCCTTGAGTATGGATATTGTCTAGATGACAATATTCCTATTAGAACGCTCAGTTTATGTATTGTAGTATGTTACACGACAGTTGTATAATTAAGTTTATATTTGTATTCTGTACCATGTATCTGGCGACCCAAGATGGGTGATGTATACCTAATTTTGGGGGCGTCACACCCAGCATACAACCCATGGCGTTGGAATTGATTGATACATACATGAAAAGTGGAACTTTGTCCTTTGCAGGCACCAAAACAAGAACTTCAACTGTTTCCTGATGGCAAGGAAGGCTTTTTAACAATCTTCATTCCACTTGCCTAAGGAATTCTTCCACAATAACTTAAAGATGGGCTCACAGGTTGATGTGAGCTGGGAGATGAATCTACTAATGAAATCGATTCTCCTTAGAAATCCTCGAATCTCTTTCTTAGATTAGGTTGTAAGCATCTCAGTGATGGCTTTAATCTTTGCTACATCTAGCTCAATGCCCTGGTTGTTTATCAGGAAGTCCAGAAGTTTATCGGATTTCACACTATAAGTAAACTTGGTTGGATTCAACTTTAAGTTGTACTTGCAGAGCCAGGTGAACTACTTTCTGAGATAGTCTTTGTGGTCGCTCTCCTCTTTGAATTTCATGATGATGTCATCCACATAAACCTCTATTTATTTATGCATTATATCATGGAATAAGATCATCATGGCTCTCTAATATATAGTACTAGCATTGATGAGGCTGAAAGCTAGTCGTCGATAACAAAAGGTACCCGAGGGAGTGATGAAGGTAGTTTTCTCCCTATCTTCCTCAACAACCATGATTTGATGATATCCAACAAAATAATCGATAAATGAGTACATAATATTGTGATGTGTTGTCTATCAATATGTGGATGAAAGGTATTGGGAAGTCATCTTTGAGATTGGCCTTATTTAGGTCTCGGTAATCCAAATAGATTCGTACCTTCCCTCCGGGCTTAGGCACAGGAACCATATTAAACAGCCATTCAGGGTAAGTGGATACCATGGTAATGCCTACTTTGAACTATTTGACGATTTCTTCTTTGACTTTCAAGCTCCATTCTCGCTTCAGTGTTTTTAGTTTATATTTGATTAGCTTGAACCTTTCTTTGATGGGTAGTCGATGGATGGCTATATATATGGATAATCCGATCTTGTCATCATGTGACCATACGAACACATCCTTAAACTGAGTTAGGAGTTAAATCAAATCATTCTTTTGGCTTGGGTAAGGTTGTTCTCGATTTGGATTTCTTTGGGATTTTTTGGAGTTTTGATATTGACAGTGGTGGTTTGTTCAAGGTTGGGTTTGGGTTTATCTTCGACCCATCCTTTGATCTCCTCGGCACCTCATCGTTATATATCTCTTCTTGCTCAATCCCCATCATGTCGAAATCTAGTTCAATGTCAAAATTGTAGTCACTACTTAAATCTAGCAATTCATCAACAAAGTTAAACATATTCAACTTTGGAGACCTAAAGACAAAATACTTTTGCTTAATATATGAAATTATTTAAAATACAAAAATATCAGTAATAAACATAGCAAAAGTAAAAAACTAGAACATGTAATAGAAGGTTAGCGTCATGCTAATATTTACACTTCCGGACCGATGGACCATCTCCATCCTTTTACCCTTTCTGGATGACGCATGGAGTGGTGCTTCAATTGTCAAGAGTCATGTCATTACTAACAGGAGTAATGGTGGGATTATTATTGTCCTCCTCCTAGATGATGGCCATAACTGAATCCACGTTGGGGTCAACGTCTTCCTTGGGAATCTTTACCTTGGCCCAAGCTATAAAAGGGAGTGCAGGCTGGTATTTTTACTGACCATCCTCTTTGACATCCTGAGCCATACCCTCAGTATATGCCAGGTAAAACATCTTTGCAAAGTAGCTTTGAACTTCCTGGTGGAAGTGCTCTTTTTGCATTTTCTTTTCCTTGGAGGGAATTGGCGCTTCTTCTTTACTACTGATTAGATTAACCTTTGGAATCAATAGGCTGGACAATTTGGCAGGAATCCTTTTCACAAGTTCCCTGAAGCTTGTATCAGTGAGATCTGGTAACAGGATGGTTGACAGATGAGTCGGCATATGCTTATGTGGATTTTGGCTGTTAGACTTGCTAAAATATCCAAATCCATTTTCCCTGTTTGATTGGGTATCTGGATTGGATTTTTAATTCAAAAAAATACTCTTGGCTTTAGGGTTGGTGCCTCGATAGGTCGATAGTGAGTGGAGCTCACCTAGAATGCTTGAAAGCTAGCGGGTTCGACACTTTCATTTAGGTTGATAAGTGGCATCTCCCTGTGCACATGGACTAGGTATTTAGGTTAAGCATTATTGGTCACCAGACTACCATTAATGATGTATTTCAGCCATTGATAAAGGGTGGATGGGACTGCTCCTGCCATGTGAATCTATGGTCTTCCCAGCAATAAGTTGTATCCAATAGTGATGTGTAGGACTTGGAAAGAGATGTGGAATATATGTGGGCCAATCTCCAAGAAAAGCTCAATTTCTCTCACAATATTCTGTCGAGATCCATCAAAGGCTCTTACAATGATGTTACTATTCTGGATTTGATTTTCATTATTGTTCATCCTTTCAAGGGTGTCATAGGGACATATGTTTAAGGAAGATCCTTCATCTATCAATACGCCCCCTATCACATATCCTGAGGATATCACCGCTATGTGTAGCGATTTGTGATGACCAATTCCTTCTGCCGGTATATCATCATCCGTGAAATATATCACATTGCATAATATATCATCCGTGAAATATGATCAACCAAGTGACAGAATTTTTCCATGTTGACCAATTTTTGGCATATGTGTTTCTTCCAGTACTTGCACTAGAATTTTAAGATGATCCTCTAAAGTTATTATCAAATCCAGGATGGAAATTTGAGGGTGTGAATCCTTTAAATGCCGCACCACTCTTACTTTATTATGTCCCATTTTATTTAGGAATTCTATAAACTTTTCCTTGGGCAGTTTCCCTGTTATCTTAGCGATGGGTTTCAACACGTAACGAGGGAGGTACAACAGGTTATCCCTAGGTAGGATAGTAGTGCAGTCTGAGGTCGATCCCCCAATCTCCCCATAGTTCCATGGGACTTTATTTAAGCTGAGGATAGGGTATTGTGGTCTTGAAGGTAGCATCATTGGTTCTGGTGCGGCAATCCTTATAAGATTATTTCCTTCTTTGTCCCCTATTCCTAGAATTACTACAGGTGGGATAGATGCATCTTCCGCAGAGATGATAACGGCAATTATTCCTTCCAGATTTCCTATCATGGGATGATATATCACTTCTCCTAGAGGAAAGGTACTAACACCACTCACCATTTATAGTTCTCCATCATCGATCAGATTCTGGATTAGGTGGCGTAGTTCCCAACATTCTTCTGTCTCATGACTAGGGGTGCTGGAGTGATACATGCATATCTTAGTAGCATCGAACCACCTTGATCGGGGGTCCATTGGGGGTAACTGTTTTTTGATCTTTCCTTCATTGATCAACATCTGAAAGATTTCCTCCCAAGGTTGGCCTAAGGGAGTGAATCTTCTTTTTGCCACAAACTCTCCGCGGGCTTGGAATCTGGCTTCCCTTGGAAACTTATATGTCCAAGTTTCATGTTCTTGGAAACAAAAATGATCCTCCTTTACAACTATAAGGATTTTAGGCAGAGGAATATTTGTTGGCCTCTGGCCGATCTGACTTATTAGCTGTCGGGTTACTTGGTGCTGATAAACTATTAGCTCAACCAATTGATCAATTTATTCTTTGACTGATTTTATCTCGCGTTCTATTAAAGATCGTCCTTCTGAATAACCCAACTTAGTGGGGTTAGTTTCATTAGGTTGTGACGATTCCCCGATCTTTTTAAGGTATTTGGAACTTTCACCATTCCCTATACTGATCATGTTCACTCCTTCTCCATTACGTTGTGGGAGAGGATTATCAAGGATGGCTGTTCAGGGGTTGTGACCATAATATCGTCACTATCTATCATGTCCTAAATCTTGTGCTTCAGAGACCAGCATTCTTAGGTATCATGTCTAGGGGCCCCAGAATGGTATGCACACTTTTTGCTTGGGTCATACAGCTTCCCATTTGGATTGGTTGGGGGAAAAAGCTGAGTGATTTTCTTCTGTGTTGTCAAAAGCTTCAATATGTTCTCTAGCGAGTCCCCAAGGGGTGTAAATGTTCTCCTCCTTCTACCCTCTCCAGTTTTTTGAGATGAAGGATTTGGAGGATTTGCAGAAAACTGGAAATGAGAATAATTGTTCTATTTCTGAAAGGGCAGGTTCTGACTGCCTCACCGAGTTTAACCCTGAAGTATTAAGGATACATCTTCTTCCTTTTTCTTGTGGGTTCTTTAAGGGTTACTCTCGTAATTTCTTGTTTGGATGTGCTCAACTACTGCCTTTAGGGCTGTGAAGTCCTTAATCTTACTAGATTTCAACCCCATTTTAGCCATTTTCCCGTGTTTGATCATTTATGAGAATGATTTCCCAATTCCTGCTAGGACCGTCTCATAATAGGGAGCTTCCTATATGTCGATGAATGTCATCACCATTTTAGTTTGTGTCATAAGCGAGCTGACTTGTGATGCCACACGTCTCCATCTTTAGACGTATTCCCGGAAAGATTCATTATTCTGCTTTTTTACTTTAGTCACCTGATACCTATCCGGTGCCATTTGTGACTGAAAGCTATATTAATTTAGGAAGGCGTGGGCTAGCTTTTCCCAACTATGGATTTTGGAGTTGTCAAGTCGATCGTACCATGCCCTGGCTTCACTAGTCAGACTTTTCTGGAATAGCTGCATTCTTTGCTTCTCATCCTCTACATAGGATCTGAGTTCTCTGATGTATACCTTAAGAGTGGTATAAGGGTATCCTAACCCATTGTACTTCTCAAAATCTGGGACTTGGAATTTGTTTGGATAACGAGCCCCTAGGAAGATGCAAAGATCTGAATAGTTAACACTCTTATATGTTCCCGTCTCTTTTATGGATCGGATGGTCTCCTCCATTTGTTGAACATTTTTCCTTATATCCCCGGTTTCTTGATCATCCTTGAGATTGGTGATTTCAAGTGTTTTGTTAGTGATTGTTTCATTAGACTATGGTGTAGGTATCTGAGTTTCAACCTTTTTACCAGAACTTTGGTTGCCTCCTTGTGCTGAGGATTCTGGTTGAGTCTGAATCTTTGGATCGCTAGGTCTTTGTGCAAACCTTTTCTCGGTTGAGTTGGTGCAACCATTTAAATATAACCAACTAGCGACTCTTACAGTCAAATCGTCGACATATACATGTCGAACCTTTTTAAACTTGTTTTTTCAAACAAATCTCACCTACATTGAGAACACCAAAAGACAAGAACAGAAAGGGACAAATAAAAATCCCGATGTTAACAGGTGGCGACTCTGCTGGGGACTCCAGTAAGAGGGTTTAAGCCGCTATTCAAGCTTTTCAAAACAAACCTTTTATCTCCTTACTTATGAATATTGCATTTACATTGAATGGATGTATACTAATGCTTTATTTACTGCACTTAGTGCTTCGAACCATATCTGCCTGTGATATTAGTGCTTCGCACATGTCATCATTTCCATGGGGTGAGACGCGATGTATGTGAATGTATGTTGCATGGTCCCTGTAGCATCCCCAAATTCGGGTACATTTTACCACGAATCTGGTATACTATTTCTACAACTATTGCGGAAGATATAAATATAATTTGTTTATACATTAAACATTTACACATCATTCCCAAGGTCTACAACCTTAACTTAATACATACATTCAATATCTTAAATGTTTACAATACTATTTTCGTCAGAAGATTTAATAAATCTAACTGCACCATAATTTAGTCTTGCACTTTGCCTTTACTTCTGTCTTTACTCGAGCTTTCATCTAAATCTGAAATTTTTATCATGATATAGCAAGGATGAGCAACAAATTTTCCCAGCAAGTTTTAAATACAATGAAGATATATCATGATTGAAAAGAATGAATAAGCTTTCAAGTTTTCAACAATATAATAATTGTGAAATAACATGAATCAAGTTTTCTTAGCTGAACGACCAAGTCAATAAAAATGAATGGTCAAGCATAAACATGAACAGATTAACTGAACCAAATGGTAATGAAGGTGATCAGCCTTTCATACCTGATGAACATTTACAATATGCACAACGTGCGAATCAATAATCAATTTAGATGTGAATAATCAACAACAACTATTCACTAACATGCTTTGAACATACAACTCAAGTTTGAGTTAGGGAAACTTGCCTGATTCGTTGACTATTGCTACGCAATTTAAGTTAACTTCTTTTGGTAAGACCTATCATTAATAAGATTGGTCTTTCAATCAGCATATTCTACTTTGTATCATAATATAATTACTTTATCAATTAATTATCTAGCACTTAATCAAATATTAGATAACATCTCAACACATTAGCATTATTATCATCCTTTGATAATTCTTCAATCACTGTATCATATAAATTATGATTTATCACTCGCTTTTTCATTTCATAAGTTATTCTTTAACATCTAATAAGTTAAATACTAATCCAGTCACTTGGATTCTAAATCTAACAACCCAAACTGCAATCCAGCTAACTGGATTCAAAATCTAACAACTAGATTGCAATCCAGCAAGCCTGAATTTACTAATCCATCAATCCAGCAAGCTGGATTCTAAATTCTTCAATTCAGTAAGCCTCTTTTCAATCCAGCAAGCTGGATTCATCAGATTTTCCAATCCAGCAAGCTGGATTCCATATCTCATTAACGAAAATACCAAATTAACTTATTATTTTTCTATCCTTTGTCCAAACATGTATACATATATTTCATACACAAAAAGTATTTTTCCAAAATTTTCCAACTTCCTTTGGTATTTTTCAAAAATCATTTTTAGTCATTTTCTTAAGAAATTAGCTACCTCGTGCTTAACTCCAAAAATTATCATCTCTTGATACAATCTTATACGTGTTAACGTGACACTCCAGTTTAAATTTCGTGGACATCGGAGTTATAGAACTCCGATTATAGCCGTTTTCGTCAGAAAATCACAGAAATTGAAATGGTCTTGACTTGGTCATTTTAAATCGGAATTAGTTCATTTTTGGACAGGAGGTACTTAATACCATATATTTTCATGTCCCAAAAGGCCAGAATTTTTCTCACAAATTAAGTGGCCGAAAATGCCCTTTTAAAGTTTTGGGCAGAAGCTAAATGGCATTTTGTAGTTTTTCGTGCTTTGCTAAAAATATTCCATACGGAAATCTACAACTCCTTTTTCAGTGATTCCACTTGGAGATGTTAGAAAACTTATCATATTATCCTCCCAAAGTTTTCCAGAATTTTTGAATGCCCGAAAAATAACTAAACTGCCCCTACTCTTTGACTGTCCAAAATAGTCTGTTTTTCATTTTTAGCAACGAAACTATTTTTGGTAAAACAGTCACTACAACTTGTGTACTCAACATTTTTGAGTTCTACCACTTGAGTTTAGTATTTAACTTACATATCTAGCACCTCTCTTTGACGGATCACAAAAAGAAGGTGTAGATCAAAAACGGTAGAAATCCAAAGTACATAGAAATTTTATGGCTTATAAACTAGAAAACTCACTTTTCTTTTCCTTTTGATTTCCAACTAAAATAACACCCAATATGGGTATATCTACACATAAAACACTCATTAACATGTATATATATGGTTTTTGAGTTTAGAAAACTTGATTCAAGATTTGATTTACAATAATCAAAAATTACATAACAAAAGGTATTTATACCTTTGATTACCATGCTCTCCTTCTTCTTCTTCATTGTTTCATTATGGAGCTTTGATGTCTTACCAAAGACTCTCCTTCCTCTTCTCATGGCTGCCGAACCTCTTCTCTCTCTCTCTCTAGTTGGTTCTTATGTTAGCTAATTGGAAGGGATGAAAGAGAAAGAAACAAGATAGCTTGTTATTGGATATAATTATTTAACTAATATATATACCCATTCTCTTTTTTCCTCTCACAAAAACATCCGGCCTTATGTGGCCTCTTTTTCCTCCACCACATTCTCTCTCTCTCTTTCACACTTAATCATCACATAAATATGTGGTAGATTATTACGCAAAGTGGTTCCTTAAAATAAATGACACCTAGTTTAATTGGTGTAAGATCTTTTGCCACTTGTGTTGTGCTTAAATTGATGACATGTATGCCTTCTTTCTCTCTTCATATATCCGGCCATGTGGCCTTCATTTCTCCCACACTTGGTTTAGTTCCTTAGTTAATGCTTTATTAATTGTCCCACATGTTCCTCCACTAACTTTTCCTTGTGGCCAATTATTGTCCACTCCTTTTCTCTTCTTTGTTTGCCAACCATGTGGCCACTTCTTCTTCCTCTCATTAGCCAACTATGTGGCCTTAAATCTACCAAGTCTTGGTTTGATTTTTATCTCTTATTTAATATACACAAGGTCGAAGATACCCCATCTCAAATGGGCTAAAAGTTGAGACACTCAATAAATTCTTTTGGGCTTCTAACTTTAGTTTCTTTGGGCCATAACAAATAATATCTTCCAACACTTCTAATATTACCATTCCCTAAATATTTAATTAGGGTTTTTATTTCCTCAATTATAACATAAATCTTTACTCATGCACATTTATTTCCTTAACCCAATTAGACTTTCTATAATTAGGTTATAAAATTTATTAGTTGAGATATATAAAATAAATCTCCTAGAACTAGTATATATTATAAATACTAGTATTCCCTCATCTTATAACCCTTAAGTTATTCAATTCTTCATTCCTAATATATAATTAGGATCACACTAATTTCTTTTATTTGATTATATAATAAACAATATAACCATCACATAATATTCATATTCACTTACTCACATAATCATAAAATAAATTGTGACATACTCCACAATTCTCTTAGATTAGGACACTAGTATATATATAAATACTAGGACCACTAAATAAAAATAACCCTTTAGGTCATTTAATTCTCATACTTAATTAAATAACTTATTCAAGTTATACAATTCATATTGTATACTTAAATTTAATTTCCTCCTCCTCTCCATAAATTGTTTTCAAACAATTTATTTATATACTAAATATATAATTTAATATATTCAATCATTTATTCAAATATGAATTTAATTTACTAACTAGTTGATACTAATATACATATTTGCATATTGGATCTCCTCTCATATTTTTACTTTACATCATTTGGTATAATATTAAATATTATATCATTATCCATATAACATATTTCACTTCTCACACTAATTTTGACTTTTCTCCATAGAAAGCCAACTGTCGACTTTGACCAAAAGTCAACCTTTACACATTTTGTGTTTACTGTCCATTTTGACTAAACTTGACGTTCCAGACGCAACCGAGCCGTCTATGCTTCAAAATTCTATCTCTAACTCAAATTTTGAGTTTTAAATTACTCCCTTCTTATTGCTAATCGTATTAACTAACGACTTTAAACTTATTTATCTTCTTATTTGCCATTCAAGGCCAACGCTCAAGCTATGTTAATTACTAACATAGTTTTATCTTGATCCTTATATCATTAACTTAATTCCATCATTCCTCTTGCTAAAATATATATAGCACCTTACTAAGTATATATATTTCTATACATATACTCATCTTCGTTTAACCTCATAGCTTTTCTTCTTGTGAAATCTTATTTCGTTAATAAAATTCCACCTTTATTAGCATAACATTTCTTACACTATTCAATTCACAACGAATTTACAGGTATCGTAATACATTATTCTTGATATTTCTTCAAGTACATATTAATTCATTTCTAGGGTTTTGGAATTTCGTAACCCATATTTCTTTATTCTCATTCAATTAAGAAACCATATAGGTTCTTCTTAAAAATTTTGAAATCCTTAAAATTCCTTCACAGAAACGTCAATTCCATACACTTATTTTCTGTCTAGGTTCATCTTATAACCTTTAATCCATCATTTTAGGATTTTAATAATTATCTAAATTCTCGGGTTGTCACAGTCCCTCCACCAGAAGGCTATCCTGTCGGTGTTTGATTACTAGACTCGTCGAAAGACTAATTCCAAGAGGCTCAGGAAAGACACCACCCAGATTCGCTCCAGTTGAAAGATCGGATTAACTTCCCATAAAGTAAACTACGATGATATGGGAACCTTCATGCCAAAAAGCCGTGAGAGTAGCCTAAGATAGGTCAGCCTCTGATAAACCAAATGTGGAGGGAAATATCTTCATGTCTTCCCCTTTTCAATTACCTATAATTTTAATTGCTTGTAATTTAATTTCCATGTCAATCTCAATGTAATGGAAAATATAAAGGAGTATGTGAACATGCATTCCTTTTCATATCAAAACTTGTCATGCTATCATGTCATCAAAACAGTTGACATCCGTTTTGCAGGATAATACTCCTAAAAACAGACACATTACATAGCATGTAACGTTTCCACGTTTCTCCTTACTAAACTATATAAGTCTTTTTGTAGGGAAACGATTGGTCCTGTTACCCGTTTAAAGTCCAAAAAGGCATTAAGCCTACAACCAGACATGGGTACAAGTGGCCAGCCTAATCCTACTCCTGTCTCTCATGAGGAGTTCGAAGAATTAACCAATCAAATAACAGGGTTGGTTGTTCTGCTCAAAGAACTACACAAATTAACTCAGGGTCCACAAATACGCATCCACTCAGATGGCTCCAAATAGGTATCAGATTACCAAAGTCAAAAAGCAAGTCAATGAGTTATTCAGAGAGTATGCCCAAAGATGGAGGCATCTGGCTGCTCAAGTTATCCCATCTATGATAGAGTCTGAAATGGTGATGACCTTCATAGATATTCAATAAGCTCCATTTTATGAGAGGGTCCTAGCTGGAATAGGAAAGCCATTCTCAAAAATGATCAAGCACGGAGAAATGGCATAAATGGGATTGAAGTCTGGGAAGATTCAAGACCTAGCCGCTTTAAAAACTGTGGCTGAGTATATCCAATCTGGAAGTTATGGGAACAACCCCCGGAGGGTCCATAAGAAGAAAGAAGAGGATGTTTCCTTGATACTGCAAGGGCAAACACAAAAAGGTAATCAAAACTTGCCTATTAAGAGGAGAAATTATTCCACTTTTCAAGCACAGTCTTCAAATCCTCCCTTGCCAAAGAGTGGAGAGGTCAGATGTTCAAGAGTGTTCACACCCTTAGGGGATTCACTCGAAAATATTTTCAAACTTTTGATAGCTCAGAAGAAAATCACTCATCTCCTTCCACCAGCTAATTCAAGTTGAAATGGTTTCAATACAAGCAAGACGTGTGCTTAACATACTAGAGCTCCAGGCCACAACACTCAGGATTGTTGGGCCCTTAAGCATAAGATCCAATACTTAATAAACTGTGGTGAGGTCGTGGTGACCAAGCCTGAACAACCACATGTTCAAGACAACCCTCTCCCTCAACACAAGGAAGAGGATGTTAACATGATCAATAGGGGCAGTGGAGAGAGCTCCAAGTACCTCAAATATGTGGGGGGTTCTTCCCGAACCAACAAGGATACTACCGACAAGTGGGATTATTCAGAGTTCCAGTTCATGATGGAATGGGAGTTATAGTCTCTTGATAAACAAGTCAATCAACTGCCAGAACTGGTGATTCATCAACACCAAGTCACACGACAGTTGTTTAATCAGGAGCATGCTAGCCTCCTCTCTCTTATCACAAATACTCCACCACTTACCCAAGAAAGTGAAACCTTGGAGGAAAGGTTTGCAAGAAAAGCAAAAGCTAAAGCCCGTCGGGATTTTGCCAATAAAAGGGAATTCACCTATTTAGGCCAACCGATGGAAGAAATATTGCAAATGCTGATCGATGAAGGAAAAATCACAGCACCGCTACCTCCAGTCAATCCGCGCTCAAAAAGGTTTGACGCTACCAGAATATGTCAATATCACTCCCACTCCCGCGGTCACAGCACTAAAGAATGCTGGGCACTCCACCATCTTATCCAAAATATGATTGATAGCGGCAACCTGTAAATGGCAGACGATGATGCTATATCACTTGATAGTGGAGACATATTTTCTCCAAGATGGAAGGAAGTTGTAGCAGTTATATCCTCTAAGGGAGACTTGGCTACCACACCACTTATAATTCAACCAATCCAGCTCAAAGGAGTTGAAAACCCTTTGAAAGTGGCTGGACCAAAGCTAATCATATTGCCATTCAGGCCAAAGTATCCTATCATCAGCCTTAAGAAAGTCCCATGAAATTTTGGAGAGGTTGAAGGATCAGTATCAAACACAACTGTTGCAGTGTCTAAATAAAATCCATTGTATCTCCCTCAACGAGAGATGAAGCCTATCATCAGATCTAAGGGGAAAGTGCCCAAGGAGAAAATTGAAGAATTCCTCCGCAAGATGGGACACAATGAAGCCAAGGTGGTTTAAAGCTTAAAAGAAGCTCCCCAACAGATCTCTATTTTGGACTTGGTTTTCTCTTCAGAAGATCACCGGAAGGTCTTACTAAAAATATTAGAAGAAGCCCATTTGCCAAAGACAGTGGATATTGAAAAATTCCATCATATGGTATATCACATCTTCAATAGCAATGTGATATCCTTAACTGATGATAACATACCTCCCGAAAGGACGGGTCATTGCAAATCGTTGCATATAGCGGTGATGTCTTCCGGATACGTGGTTGGAGGAGTGCTAATAGATGGAGGATCATCCCTAAACATCTGCCCCTATGCCACATTGGAGACAATGAACATAAATGTCAACAAGATTCAAAGCAGCCGTACAATCATCAAAGCCTTTGATGGATCTCGGTGAAATGTTGTCGGAGAGATTGAATTACCAGTAGAGATCGGTCCACATACATTTTACATATCCTTCCAAGTGATCAAAATCACTACAGGATATAATTTACTATTGGGAAGACCTTAGATTTATATGGCAGGAGCCGTCCCATCCACTCTTCATCAACAACTCAAGTATATCATCAACAATAATCTGGTCACTGTCAATGCTGAGCCAGACTATCCTGTCTAAAGTGATATACCTCTCATCAGTTTCAATGCAGAAGTTGAGCCTGCCAGTTTCCAAGCCCTTGAGGTGAGCAATACTCACTATCAACCCATTGGGACTCCACCTTTGAAACCCAGAGTTTTCGCCGAAGTAATGTCGGCAAGTCAAGAAATGATATCCTTAGGTTTCCAACCAGGAAAAGGGTTAGGAAAGAATCAACAAGGAATCAAATGCACACTTCAAGTTCCCAGTCAAATAGGGAAAGCCGGACTAGGCTACTCCTCTAGGTCCAGTCATAGGAACCCGCACAAGCATACACTGGTTCCTTCATCTACAAGGCCATTGCCTAAACCTACAGATGTTGATTCTGTACGGCCTCTACGGAAAATTCCTATCGCTGTGGCATGTATGCTGTTTCCTAAGCCGATACCGGTTAAGGGAAAATAAATCCTGATTCCAGACCCAGACATGGAGGAAAGGAATCAAAGGCGTAAACAAAAGATAAAGAGAAACTTATCAAACATGCGCGTCCTAATCCATACATAGTGTATGAACAGGGACATCCCAGATGATGATTATCCAGACATCATGTTCATCATTCAAGCGGAGGAGGAAGATTACAGCCCCTTCATCACAGCTATCCACCAGGACTTGGCCCTTGGTAATTGGAGCAGCACTCCTTGCATTTACCAAAAAGGTTAAAAAAGGGCAGAAAATCCCTTTACCCTATAGATAGCAATAACTGCTTACTTTTGTTGCATAGTATTAGCAGTTGTTTTTGTCATGTCATGCTAACACTCTGTATGATTAAACAGTTTCATATATTAAGTGAAAGCATTTTTGTTTCAGGACTTTAAAGTTAGATGTGCCTAAACTTGCTGATGGAATGCCAATTCTTCCCAAGGATTGCAACTTTGATGTAAAGTTGGACTCTGACTTGATGGAGATTGAACAAGAGGACTATGAGGTGCCTCGGGAGATCAAAGAATGGGTCGAAGACAAACCCAAGCTAAATCTTGATCAAACCACCTCTTACAACCTTAGAACCTTAGAAAATCCCAAATAAATCCAGATTAGTACGGACCTTACTCCAATCCAAAGGAATGACATGGTTGCTCTATTGACCTAATTCCGAGATGTGTTTGCATGGTCTCATGAAGACATGATTGGTTTGTCCACTGACATCGTCATTCATCGTCTTCCCATCAAAGAGGAATTCAAGCCAGTCAGATAAAAACTCAGACGATTAAAACTTTAGTGGAGTTTTACAGTCAAAGAAAAAATTATGAAACAATTTCAAGCCGACATCATTATGGTATCAACGTACCCTGAGTGGCTATCTAACATAGTTCTCATACCTAAACCCGGAGTTAAGGTAAGAGTTTGTATGGATTACAGGGATCTAAACAAAGCTTGTCTCGAAAATAGTTTCCCGTACCATTCATCCACAAACTCATTGACAATATAGCTCAGTGTGGCATGTACTCTTTTGTTGACTACTTTACTGGGTACCATCAAATCATGGTTGTTGAAGAGGATCATGAGAAAACTGCATTCATCACTCCTTGGGGAACCTTTTGCTACAGATGATTGTCATTCGGCCTCATCAATGCCGGAGCTACCTATCAGCGAGCCATGATGGCTCTTTTCTATGATTTAATGCACAAAGAGATAGAAGTCTATGTGGATGACATCATTGTCAAGTCCCGAAGGGAAGAAGACCACCTAGATCATCTCAAAAAGCTCTTCAACCAGTTGCATAAGTACAACTTGAAGCTAAATCCGGCCAAGTGCGTCTTTGGCATCAAGTCAAGCAAGTTGCTAGGGTTCCTAGTAAGCCACAAAGGCGTTGAATTGGATTCTGCAAAAATCCAGGCCATTATTGAGATGCCCAAATCCCAGATAGAGAGAGAAATATGGGGATTTCTGGGAAGAATCAACTTCATCAGCCGATTCATCTCCCAACTCACAGTAACCTGTGAACCCATCTTCAAGTTGTTAAGGAAGAACTCCTCCAAGAAATGGAACGAAGAGTGTCAAAAAGCCTTCCTTACCATCAAAGAACAACTAGTCAAAGCCCCTATTTTGGTAGCTCCCAATGATGGTGTTCCCCTGTTTATGTATCTGTCAATCAATGACAATGTCATGGGCTGCATGCTAGGACAGAAAGATGATAGAGGCCAAGAAAGATCTATCTATTACCTCAGCAAAAGATTCAGCATCAATGAGCACAAGTACAGCTTGATTGAGAAAACGTGTTGTGCTTTAGCATGGCCTTCCATGAGGTTACAACATTATCTTCATGGTCACACAACCCATCTCATATCCCGCATAGATCATCTCAAGTATGTGTTCAGCAAACCTATGTTGAATTATCGACTGTCCAAATGGCAGTTGATCTTCCAGTAATTTGACATCATCTACATGACTCAAAAGTCTATCAAATGTCAAGGAATAACGGATCAACTGGCCGCCGCACCTTCAGGAGATTTCAAACCTTTGGAAACATATGTCCTCGATGAAGGGGTAATAGCAATTTCACAACACCATCGGGACAATACACACCAACTATGGAGGATGTATTTTGATGGAGCCGTAAACATGGAAGGTTTTGGAGCAGTTCTAGTATCCATTTCGGGAGAACAGTATCATGTTGCCATTAAATTACAGTTTGTCAACACCAACAACAAAACTAAGTATGAAAGATGTATCATGGGGTTGAACCTAGCCCAATCCATGGGCGTCAGATGGTTAACTGTCTTTGGAGATTCCGAACTGGTAATCAGACAAACCACTGGGATCTATCACACCAAAGAATTACATTTGCTGCCTTACCATCGGCAAGTTATCCAGATGGCTTCGAAGTTTGAAGAGATATCCTTCCTCCACATTCCTCGGAATAAGAATGATTTTGCGGATGCGCTAGCAACTTTGGCCTCCTTGATCAACATACCTGATAAGGAATACATGCCAAATATCACATTTGACGGTCAAAAGGCTCCAGCCTACAGGAATTATATCAGAGAAGTATCGGATGAACTGCCTCCCATCCAACACCCTTGGTATCAAGATGTCAAGGAATATCTACAAGATGGATCTTTACCTGCTGAGGCGAATCAAGCTGAGAGAAAGCGGATCCATCGAATGGCCATGAAATTCTACCTGAGCAGAGATGCACTCTATAAAAGAGATGCAGGACTAGGCTTGCTAAGATGCCTAGACAAAGACCAAGCTCAGAGGCTCCTGGATGAAATCCATGGTGGAGTATGCGGCCCACACATGAGCGACCCTCTACTTGTCAAGAAGATCCTAAGAACAGGGCATTATTGGCTCTCTCTCAAGGCTGACTGTGATGATCATGTCAAGAGATGTTACCAATGCCAAATTCATATGAATGTTATCCACGCCCCTCCAAGGGAGCTCCACAATATGAGTTCGCCTTGGCCCTTCTTAATGTGGAGAATGGACGTGATCGGGCCCATCGAGCCCAAAGCCAGTAATGGTCATCGGTTTATCTTCACCATGATGGACTACTTTACCAAGTGAGTAGAAGCAGTCTCCTCCCCCAAGGTTACTAAAGAGGTGATCATTAGTTTTATCATAAACAATGTCATTTGTCGATATATACAACCAGAGGTAATTGTGTCAAACAATGCCAAAAACCTCAACAACCAAATAATGGAGGAGTTATGCAATAAATTCCACATCAAACATCTCAACTCCATCATCTATCGTCTGAAGATGAATGGTGCTGCTAAAGCGGCTAATAAGAATATCAAAAAGATCATGCAAAAGATGTGTGCCAATCACAAAGGCAACCCCCTAATCATTAACCTATGGCTAAAAGAATATCAAACTTGTTGCCTCTGACTCTATTAGCTACAGAATGTCAATGCGCACTTCCACTAGGGCAACCCCATAATCATTTACCTATGGCATGGAAGCAGTGGTCCCTATAGTGATGGAAATGGAATCCCTGAGAGTGTTGATAGACGCTCAGCTTGATGAAGACCAATTGTTACAAGATCGATACCACCAATTATCTCTAATAGATGAAAGGCGGGCCGTAGGAATCTTCCATGGTTAGTTATACCAATAGAGAATCGCTAGATCCTACAACAGAAAAGTTCAACTACGGCAGTTCAAGCAAAATGACTTGGTCTTGAAGAAGGTCCTTTACAACCAAGATCAATCTAAAGGAAAATTTACCCCAAACTGGGAAGGCCCATTTGATGTCAAGGAGGTATTGACAGGAGGTTCACTCAGATTAAAGGAAATGGATGGCGAGGAATTTCCCCAACTCATCAACCCAGACACCATGAAATGGTACTATGTCTAAAGTTACCTGCAAACTAACATCCTGGTTCTGGATCATCAGATCCATCAGTCAATTCAGGTTTTTAAAACCTTTCTCATCACATATAATCCTCACCACTTCAGTTCATCCCACTAGGGATAAAACCTTTCACAACTTCACATTGTCTCGTCAGGGATAAAACATTTCACAACTTCAGTTTATCCCATCAGGGATAAAACACTTTCTCACAACTTCAGTTTGTCCCACCAGGGACGAACTACGCAAACCTGATCTCCCTAATACACGGGAGTACGTAGGCAGCCATTTTTATGGTCCAGCTAACTATAAAAAAATGAAAAAAAATATCTCCACACTTTACACCCTTCAACATACAACTTTCAACCTTTTCACTCTAGGTTCGAACTACGCAGACCTGATCTCCCCCTTCTCAATGGGAGTACGAAGGCAGCCATTCACGGTGCGGTCTCAACCCTACTGAAAACACAAAACCCTATCAACAGTACTGGGATCATCCTTCCACTTTTCAAGCCAAGCCATAAGAGATGGAACTACCTGTTTTCCTCCATACAAGGGAATACTGACGACCATTTGTGGAGCGGTTAAACCACACCTCATTGGCTTAGACCAAAGGGATGGAACTACCTGGTCTCCCCACATAAATGGGAGAACTGGCGACCATCTAATCTATGGTTGAGTCCTCAAAGAGAAACACCAATCTATAAGAGATGGAACTACCTAGGCTCCCCAATACAAAGGAGTACCTGTGACCATCTGTGGGGCGATCAACCTCAGAGAGGAAAGCCACAATCCTCTTCATGACCACATTCAGAAACCAGTCCCAAGACACCAAAGGGTAGGGGAATACAAAGATTAACGATCCATTCTGAATGATCCTGAGACATCTCAATGTCCATCCATCAAGGAGGAGTTCAGAATACATCAAGATCACAAGCCCTGAAGAACAGGCAACTATCAAGCAAGTAACAAGGCATAACTTAAAGGGAAGTGAATCAAAACATATTTCCTTGCCATATAATATTGTTTGATATATACAATGTGTCATGTACATAACAAAAATGGCTAACCTAGTTTATGCAGGAAAATCAAAGCTAATCTACAAACCAATGGATAAGCGAGCCATCAAGTTTAACATGGCATCCCTCTCAAAAGATGGAGGTAACTCTATGAGCTCGTGCACTAGGGTATCCACACAAGCCAAGAGATCTACGACCATCTGCATGGTGCTATTGTGCTCATCAATGAATACACTCATCTCTGTAATGATGTCAGCAGTATGAGATCTCAATGCAGTGCTATCTGTAATGGCAGCATCTCGGGTAGCTAGAGCACCATCCCGTTCAATAACAGCTGCATCTCTAGATGATCGAGCCTCATCCAGCTCAGCAACAGCAGTATCCCTGTGAACGAGAGTGTCATCTCTCTCAACCAGAGTGACATCTCTAACAGAAAGAGCTGTCAGCATCAAGGCCCTAGCTTTATCCCTCTCAAACGTCATCAGATGTAGACTCTGCTCTAAATACTCTATAGAAGGTGGAGTTAAAGTAGCAGGAATATCGGGGGAATCAACCAGAGCTGCTGACAACCCAGTAAACAACTCATCCTCAGTGGGAGAATCAGGATCCTCCACAGGCTCCCCACTATCAAAATTAGCACCCGGCTTTGAGGATGCAACCCTAGCTGATGCAATCTCTGCCTCCAACTATGCAGAATACTCTGCAGAACGACCTGGATGGCTAGTAGAAAAATTAGCCCTCTCACGCTAGGTCAAACAGGCATAAATCCTGGACAAATCCTCTGCTGACAGAAGCCGAGATGATAAACGCATACCCAATGCCCCATCAAAGGGATAAATATCCTGAAATTGGTCAAACTGTGTCATCACATCTAGTGGATGATATGTGGTCATACTCCACAAACCAACCAGGGGAAGATAATCCATGCCAGGTGCATGAGTGATAAAGTTGTAGGGAGAGCTGAGCCCTAAACACATCAAAATATCAAATCGATCCTCGATCCCTGACAAGAAGGCCGACCAAGAAGTTGCGTCTATACACTCTGCCAGCTGAAAGGAGTATGACATAGCTATCTCATGGGAAAAATAATACACATGGCATCAGAAAGTGCCAATCAGTAGCAAGTGTGTCATAAACCACACGTGCATTAAGACCGAGCTTCCTGTAAACACCCCCGCAGAATGGGTACGGTAATATGTGGCCAACCTCAAGGTCTTTGCCAGAATCGTTGGTAAGATGGTATGTCCCTCCCGGAGAGCTCTGACTACCATGATCACACTGATATCTAAGTGGTCCATGTACAATGGCATGTACAGATAAGCCACCACACACATTAAGAGTATATCTACTCGGGCTACACGTCAATCATCCTCTAAAGTGGTGAAATCCCCGAAGTGCCACGGATAACTGTCCAAGGACCCAAATCTATCTATCAAAAAACTCATGGACACTACATACCCCGAGGAGATCTCTTATAGGGAAACTTTGCGTCTCAAACCTGTGAGGGTCATAAACTGTCGGCTCATATTGCCGACAGCCATTCGAGCGCAAGGCCTATCTAACGGCAAATCTATAAGATGCTCGTACTCCTCTAAAGTGGGAATCAACTCCTAGGTCTCAAATCGAAACACCTGCCTATCCGGTACCCAATGCTCCAGCATGCCCTCTACAAAGCCCAATGGAACCTGGAATGTCAGGAGGGTCATAGAGTGATGCAATAGCTGATCAACTGTCACCCGATCTAGGGATGACAAACTGTCATACCACAATCTCAGAGAAGTTGCCACCAATACTGGTGGGGTATGCTCAATTCGGATAACTGTCAATGAAGACATCTGTAGGGCCGTGTCATAAGACCATTCAAGGGTCAATGCTAAACTCATCTTTGGAAATGCATGTCTTTAAACATAATGCATTCATAATAAACAACAGATGACAATATGATGTAAGGAATGGAAAATAGTATACATATATTCCTAAGTACATCATCATCTAAATATATCATCTCTGTGTACAGTTGAAAAATACAGGGAAATGGGGCACAGTCGCCCAACAACTAACAGAGGCCTATCAAAAGATATAACGAGAATGAGGCACAACCTCCCAATATCTAATAGAGGCCTATCAAAAGATATAGCGAGAAATACATCAGAAGAAATTGATAGTGTTGATGTCTACATCATCCAACCTATCTACCTGATGTAACTCCTCTTGAGTCAATGAATCTCTGCCAATAGGGATATCAGGCCGATACAATAGAGGATTTGCACCGACAAAACCATCTAAATATGGGCCACCTGAAGGGCCAGCCCTAAAACTGAAAGGATCAAAAGAATCCACCTCGAAAGGATCTCTGCCCAAATGCCGGATAAAGAAATGTGCCCGGTCCAACTGTTAGGCCAAACTATCAATCTGCGTCAGATGAGTAGGCTCTCGGACACAAGCAATCCAATCTATCATCATCACAGATCCAGGAATCATATCCCCCATAAATTGTGTGGCGCGGGTCTCGGCTCTAATGGTGAGAGAGAACCACTAGTGGTAGAATGCCTCTTGAGTGAACGGTCCCTCTGACAAAGTAAAGCCATCAACTCCCACTAACGGGATATCAATGATCGACGGCTGCGACACAGGCCAATAGCGCCTGGCAGGAGGATAGATCAGAATGTGAATCTCTCTTGTAGTGCTTCTAGTAGCATGTTCTCTTGAATAGAGCTCCCAACCTCCATCTATAAGGAGAGGAACACGAAGGGTGGACAATATATACTCGATGCCAGTCGGGAAACCACCCTCAAAGCCAACTGTCAAGTGGTTCTCAGAGTAAGGAACCCACGTAATGACATCGGCTGTCAACAGCTCCAACTGTAAGTGTGAATGGGTGAGACCCTCAGCTACAGGAACCTCTACCAACGTGGAGTGATGCCATCATCGTCCTCGTGGATAGGTGTCTAAACCTAGCAGACTAACGGGATGAAGACATGGAAGCCACTCATAGGCCCAAAACTGCCAATATAAGATCAAATATCTGCGGTCAATTAACACTCTCAACCCGAACAAGGGAAATCAAAAGAGAAAATACTCACCAGCAGAAATGGATAAAATCCTAACCAAGCCTCTATCAAGCCCTGCGAGAGATATACATTCCCCTGAGGAAGTGGGCAAAGGAATAGGAGCCCCAATCAAAATCTCCAATATGGTCCACATCCCGTGTGGCACTGACTAAAACAAATGACACCGTGGAAGAGTTATTAGCCAAAAAATAACTCCGGAGGATGATCAAGAACAATCACCGAAGGATGCGATCTCTGACCCTCGAATCATCGGGTAACGGCTCAGTCAAAGCCCCACTCATGGTGTATATACTTAAAGGACCAGTACAGACTGTCCTACCTTTGAGCGCCGTAATCGGGACTCCTAGCAAGGATCTGACGGCAGTAGGGGAAATGTCAGCCACACAAGGCACTAGGGCCCTAGAAAACTCCATACCAGTGATGAACCGCCAATCCATCGGTGTCATCATCACCTCGCAATCAAACAAATGAAGAGACTAAGTCTGGTGAAACCAACACTTAGACAAAGCCCTGAGGTAACCCCAGGGACAATGGCAGGGGAGGATGAAAAAGGATGCCTCAAATCCCTAAGCATGCACAATCTCTCGGTACTCTAGATGAAGAGTCTGGTACAGAGAATGTATGCTGAACCAGTTCCCTCGAGGCTGCGTCAAGCCGAGAACCTGCATCACAATGCAAATCAACATCAGATCCCTAGATCCTCATAAATAGGAAAAAGAAAGATCAAACGCAGCTTTTACCTCATTCACATGCAAATAGATCGAGGGATGGCGATTCAAATCATCTAGAAGTTTTGGATTCATCACATTTATGGCTAGAAGCTCCTTGCGGGAAATAAAAATAGAAGGAGCAGGATCTACAACTGGTTCATCTTCCTCCTCGTCCTCAACATCTGGTACCTCAACCCGGATAGGATGAATCACTGACTCTGTCAATCAATGAGGCTGTCGGGCTAGGCGAGGCCGAGGTACATCAGAAGCTCTCCTCCTTACACCTGAAGAGGTCCTACAGGAGCTGCTCGGCTGGTCTAGATCTATATATCTGGACAAAAGTCTCCAAATCACCTTAGAAAGGGTGTGGTAAATTCTAACCCGGAGATCATCAAATGCATTATATATTTATATGCATGCATGCATTACTTTAACATACGTCTACAGTAGAGTTAAAAATGAATGATCATTCAAATGCCTAGACTCGTGAAAAAATTTAGCTAGAGTCTCCTTTGTAAAAAGGTCTATCCACATGCACATAGGCATGACTAGGTGGCCATTCAGTAGCACACGAACTCACAATCATAAACATCATATATGCATGAAAATTATCAAAGTCATAATCTGTAAGGGTAGCTTAATTACCAGGGTTACTTTTTTTCAAAACCTTTGCTCATTTGTCCTCAAATAGGATGAAAAAATAGTAAAAAAAAGGTGCCAAATTGACTGTTTCAAAAGTTAATCTTTTCACATCAATACGTTTAGCATAATTAAATACTAACATTTACTATGTTGAATAATTTTTATCAAGTCATATGAGTATACATATTTACTACTATGTGTTTAGAAGCATTTCATGTGATAACTCGATTTCCAATGGACAAAACTGGAAAAGAAGACATATATACGTTACCAGGATAGTGCAGAACACTTGAACGGTGATGAATTTTGCAAAAAATAGCCCGAACTCAGTTGATCTAAAGAAGAACTCTCGGATTCTCTGTGTGGCTTCAAGTGAATATGACTTGCGAAAGGGAAAGGCCCTAAAATATAACCCACGGATGGTCGTGGGTGTACCTACGGCTACCGCAGGTCCACCTATGGCAATCTTAGGTGGTCTGCACCCCCTCTAGCTTGATCAAATTTTAGTTGCAAAGGACGCCCCATAAGCTAAAATGTCAAATCAGGAAAAAAGACGCTACGCGATTAAGCGAAAAAGCCTGAAATTCTGATTTTCAGAGACCAAACTGCGGGTCTACATATCAATCATTGGTATTTACCTAAACAAGGGGTATACATAGCTGATAATCAAAGCTGTTGAAAGCTACCCTTGGCAATACCTCACAAAGGTTTGATGATGCCATCACAACGGGTGTAATTGCAATCAAAACCATACGTCTCGTCAGAAATCTATCCCCAGGGAAGATTTCATACATTTTTAACCGTTGAAGAACATTTCAGCGAAGGTCAAGCAGCCTTGACATTATCAGCCATTGGCAAGTAAATCCAGTGAAGCATCAAAGGTGGCCCGATGATTTTAGCCGCTGAAGCACATTTTAGCGAAGGTCAAGCAACCTTGACATTATCAGTCATTGACAAGTAAATCTAACGAAGCATCGAAGGTGGTTTGATGATTTTAGTTGTTGAAACACATTTTAATGAAGATCAGGAAGCCTTGATATTATCAGTCGTTGGCAAATAAATCCAGCGAAGCATCGGAGGTGGTTCGATGATGTTAGCCGTTGAAGCACATTTCAACGAAGATCAGGAAGCCCTGACATTATCAGCCGTTGGCAAGTAAATCCAGTGAAGCATCGGAGGTGGTCCGATGATGTTAGCCGTTGTAGCACATTTCAGTGAAGATCAGGCAGCCGTGATATCATCAGCCGTTGGCAAGTAAATCCAGCAAAGCATCGGAGATGGTCTGATGATGCTAGCAGTTGAAGGACATTTCAACGAAGGTCAGGCAGCCCTGACAGTGCCAGCCATTGGCAGTAACTCTAACAAAGCGTCAGAAAGACCTGACGACATAAACCATGGAAAACCATCCTCATAGGGGAGGACCGATGATAGAAACTATTATACAAAGCCTCAGTAATAAAAACACAATTCCCCAAGAGTCTCTCGTACATGCAAAGGACATCTTTGGTGGAAAACCTATATAAAGGATTAAGGACTTTGGTGATAGCCCCAATGTCAACATCTTGTGATCTCAATCATGGAGATTCCTGTGAGCTTTGGAAACTACCGATCGAGTAGGCATCCAAGCATTTCATCAGGGTCATCAGTGAGCAACTCCATCCCTCAACAGAAGCGGTGGGAGCAGACAGTTATCACATCTCGTTGGAAAATGGTCCAACAAACCACACTCATCATTGCATTTGCATCATGTTGCATTACATTGTAACATGTTTATCTTGTCACATTTCAAGTGTCTAGTAATTTTTATCTTATCCATGCCGTTACACTGCATGAATATGATAAAGAGAGGCATCTGTAGACACTCAAAATTTTGCAATCCTATTACTAACCTTGCAGGAGGGAAAAATCATTTTCCAGAGACAACCCCGAGAAATCCAGTTTCTAATCTCGAAGACAACCCCGAGGCACTCAGTTCCAACCCTGGAGATAACCCTGAGAGATCAGGAACACCTCAGAGACAACCCTGAGGACACTCAGCATCCACAGCAGCCCAATCTCAGAGAGAACCCTGAGCAACGACTGCTACATCTGCGCAAAGACCGGAGATAACACCGATGAGGGGCAAAATCATCATTTCGCCACCTCCATACTACATTCACGTCATCTCAGCATCATTCAAACCCACACTGTATACAAGATGTCCCACAAGAACCATAGCTCAAAATCTCGAGTGATAACTACATAAGACAGCACACCGAATAGAATTTGAAGACTTGAAGATATGGTCATGGACCCATCTTCCCAGCTTCATACAACCTCTAATCCTATGTCATTGTGTAACTCTTGACAACAGCATTCCAGAAAGGTGCAGAACGACTTAATCGGATGCCCGGATTGAAAGTTATGAAGGTTCGAGCAGTCAACGCATAGCTAAAGTGCACGTACTTCGAGACGATGGGACCCACATGGCCCGAGGTACCCCGAACAAGCACAGGTGGACCCGCAACCATCTGGGTTTTAAATATGAGCTCTTGGCAGCTCATTTGAAAAAAAAAGAAAAAAGAGAGGAAACTTTGTCCATTTCAGCTAGTAAACACTTCTAGAGTGCTCCAAATTGAGTGATTCTTCTTTCTAAACACTTGTAAGCTCGTATTTTACAACATACTGAAATTTAACCGATGGAAACCGAGTTTTCAGGTGTTTAAAGCTATCTGAAGTCTTCTTGGCAGCCCACTATAAGATTTTTTAAATTTTTAAGCTTTTCATCACTTCTGTATATATACACACACACACACACACACACACACACACACACACTAATGTTGAGAGTCGCGTTGTGTGGGTATGTCCGGATCGTCGATCCGTGACTTTTTATTGCTTTTATATATATATAAATACTTATATATATATATATATATATATATATATATATATATATATATATATATATGTATCCAAATCACACCCAAAAAATTTTATAAATAATAAGAGTAATTCACTTAATTAAAATGGTGAATTAATATAAATATATTTGATGGTAATTGTTATGGGATAATTTATGTAAGTGTGATACTATTGATTAAATTAAATAATTTAAAAATTGGTGCGTATATTTTTTTTACGCAAGGATATTGATAATATTCTAATATAATTAAATAATTAAATTAGAAGATTAATGATTTATTAAATAAGATTATAATTGTCTAATTAGAGATTATAATTTTGGTTAGTAAGATTTAATTAGATTTATTAATAAAATAAGTTTAATTAAATTTAAAGTGTGACACTTAGAGAAGAAGAGGATATACTATACACAATGAAATAAAGTGGAAATGGAGTAAGGAAGCTTAATTGGGGGTTTGCTAAACAAGGCATAGTGGCCCTTGGTATTTTAAACTGATGATAACTTTTTAACTGAAGACCCACGTAAAAACACGTTATGTTCTCTTTAGTTTATTTGGCTTACATCTATTATTCTTAAGTATAAGAAAATAAAAAAGAAGAGAGGAAGAAAGAATTTGAGAGAGATATATTCTCTTAGAAATTGAAAAAGAGGTGATTGCGAGAATCAACGAAGGGAGAGGACGGATAATCAAGCCATTCTCATCATCTAATTAAGCTTAAGGAGAAATTAAAAGGTAATAATATAGCCCTAGTTCTTGGTTATGTTTTATCAAAACTTCTTCTCTATAATTGGTTATGGTGCGTGATTTGAGTAAGGAATTGGTTTATAAACATTATTGGGTATGCATAATCTGTTAATTATCATTTAAAAATAATTTTTGGTAAACAAGTCCATGGAAACATGTTTTAGAATGAAGAAGTTGAGTTTTATTGATATATATACATTAGGGCTCGTTTTGGAATCAAAATTTGTGATGAAGTCATGATATAATCTGAAATTGATGATATATGTTGTTAGTATGTTGAATTACGAAAATAAGAAAAGTTGAATGAATCGAAATGGTTAAGAAACAAGTTCGTGGTGTTCGATTTCGCTTGAGATGTTAAAACATGAAAATAGTTTATGAACATGTGTTTTGGGTCAAATTTTAGATTTGTTAATGTATTTATAAATTGTTATAATTCTAGTATGTTGTAGTTCTATAAATTACTAATCCATAGAATCGAATACGGACTAATTTGGATATGTATAACTCAAGTTATGAAGATTAGTAGGAGAAAAGGGTTAAAAATCGCATGAACAGTAACGTAAGAGTCTCGTTTCTACTAACGGGCGCAGTTGCGTTGTTCCCTAAGTCATTTGGGGCGTAGCTGCCCTATGACCAAGGCTTAATTGGGCGTAGCTGCGCCCAAAGTATTTCAGGTGTGACTATTTTGACCTGGTTTAGTAAAATAGGCATAACTTTTTTCAATTTAAGGTCGTTAGCAGGGGTCAAAATGGTTATCTTTAAGACTATTTTGTTTTCGGGGACAATCGGAGGGTGTCAGGCATGCACGTATGAAAGTGTAGTGTTTTTGACGATAAAAGATGTTGTTCTAAGTTATAAAACATGGATTTTATGAAGAGTAATGATGCTTAACATTAATAAATGATATATTAGATAAGTTGTATAAGCATACTAAGCACACACAAGAGAGACAAATTGGGCGTGTGACGAATGAACGTCAAAACGTCGTGACAAATGTTAATGAATGTAAAAAGTATTTTAAGTCAAATGAAATGAATATTATAAGATATGATATGGGGTTAATATAAAACCAATAAGTAGTCCTATAAAGACTTAAACATTTAAATGAACTTCCAGTATGACTAAGAAGTAGTATAGTGAGATATAAGTCGAAAGTTAACATAATCAAATTGAAAATTGTGTATTGATTAATAAGAAGGGTTATCAGATATAGAGTAAAGTTTACATTACATCTACTATGTGTTGCTATATGATTAATAGTTAATGTGAATGATTATATAATTGTGTAGGGCACGTGAAGTGCAGATAGTTGTAAGCTATTAAACTGTTATTGGTAAACAACGATCAAGGTAAGTCTTTCAGTTCCTATTTGCTATGTGAAATTGATGATTAACTGTTTTAAATCTTTATTACAAGGAGCATGATCTGTTATATATTTGTTGAAAGTATGAAACGTTAAAGTCAATTTATGACTACATTGATTGAGTAAAGCATGCTGATTGAGTAAGGAACTCAATCTTTATACTTGTTATATGAACTGTAACATGTATGTTACGTTAGTCCATTGATTATGAGATATATGTCGAGCATGTTGTTATGAGTTACGTGATGCATGAAAATTATTAGATTTTGCTGGGCTGTCGAGCTCAACCTTGCAAATAACCACTTTTGCAAGTGAAGGATACAAGGTAACTCTATGTGCTACTTGAAAGACATGAATTAGATGTAATACACGAAGATCTAATATCCTAACCAAGTTGTTATTCTTGTAAACCATGCCTAATGTTTCGATAAATGTATTAATATTGATTTGTAATATTGTTTTGCGATGTAAACTCTTGTAGTATTAAAATGATTTTTAGATACTTAGATGTAAAGGTTGAATGTTTTGGGAACACGAATAGTTTGTAATAGAAAATTTTAATTATTCCACAAATTTTAATGGTTGTATTATCGTTTAATGATGTAAAATTAGAGGTTGAATGTATTGTTAACGACCAATATCGAGAATTAAATTATTTAAATTTTGGGGTCCTTTCAGTTGGTATCAAAGCTGTAGGTTATAAACCTTAGGTAGAAATACCGTAGGCTATAACCTTAGAGAAAGAAGGTGAAGATAATGAAAGAATAAGCTCAAATAGAGTTTGAACAATAAGAAGTAATTTAAGAAATTTATAAAGAATGGATTAAAACATACGTGAGAGGATTCAAAGAAGAATCTCACAGAGTTATAAGCAGTATGAATTTGTAGTTACCAACTCCAATAATAAGAATGTAAGGTGATAATAAATCGACAATGTCTATAAGAAGAGAATGATAAAGAAGTTAAGAATAAAAAGTTATAGTTACGTATGGTACAGTTGTCTTTAATAGTTGATAGTTGATGTGGTCATTGGATCGTCAGCCCACTATGGTATGATGTAGTATGGCAAAGTCACAAAATGACGGAATCCTCAACGTACTATTAAGACGGTACGGTATCATGATGTCATAAAAAGTTTTTATTTGGTTTTTCTTTAAACTAAGAAATGTATACTAATTGAGTTGGTTAAAAATAATAATATTGATACATACATACATATATATATATATATATACATCTCAATTGATGTCCGAGTTATTACTAGAAGTCTATGCTATTTGATTCAGCTAGACGAATATTAAAAGATGTTCATGAAATTCAAGCATTCTTTGTCAAACTATACCAAACCAAATTATTTTGGTGTGGATTCAAATGTTAAGAAACTGATGTGAACAACCCTATAAAAGGGGACATGTTATCAGAGACAATGGTTTCGAAAGTAGCGCATATAGTCGTTACAACGCAGGGGTACAATAGGCTGATAACCTAGAGTACTTGTAGAGAGTGTTTTTAGTCTGTGTGATTGTTAAATATTCTGTTAAAGATGGTGTACAGTGGTGATGCACTATTAAACCTAGAGAAGAGTTCAAGGTTCGTATAGTCTTATGACTGTTAAAAGTTCAAGTCGAGATACTTGATAACCTAGGGACGTAGTTCAAGGTCTTATGACCCCTCGGCATGAATTATAATCTTTTAAATTCCTGTTATTCATATCGCTTCCCAATTAATGAGCAATTGTGGAAGATTCTTATTATTCTAAAAAGTGAAAGTGGAAAGGGTGGGAAAATTAAGCAAAACATAATAATTTCAAGAAAGAAATTAAATTCCAGAAAGAAGAGAAATGTGAAACTTTTAGAAGAGGAACAGGTAAGGAATATGATGATCTTAGAAAGATTCTTAGAGAAAGAATTTGGTTGTAGAACCTAATGAATAAATAAAGTATTAACGCAAAATCTATTTTGATAGATTGAATGAATGAAGATTAATAAATAAAATTTTGATGACGAAATTATTAGAAGAAGGGGTGAATGTAATATCCCGAGTGTTTATGAGTTGATTATATGATAAAGATCCTTAGAATATGAAATGAATGGGTTAAAGAATATATAATACTCAAAATATAATTGAGTTTAAGTGAAACTTATGAAATAAAACCTAGAATTTGCTGAAGAAATGAATGTAATACGAAATATAAAACCTATATTAAGGTAATGTGTTGAAGTTATTCAACGATAAATTTTTTAAAGAGATTTGATGAAAACCTTAGTAAGGTAGGGTTTTGGTGATTCCGAGGACGGAATCCTTATAAGGAGGGAAGGATGAGATAATCCGAATTTTTATAAGTTATTAAAATAAGAATTTAATAATTTAAATTTCTTATTATGAAATGTATATATTTTGAATTATGTGTTTTGAGTGTGGGTAAGTATATATATATATTTGTAATTTATCTTAAAATATATGATTTGGTGTGAAGAGATTACGTGTGAATATAAAATAGATGTATATGTTTGAAAAAGAAGGTTTAATAGTTAATTTAACTATTAAAGAAATTAAATGAGATTGTTACGGGGAGGTAATTAACTAAATAATATTAGTTAATTTAATTAAGTTAAAAATTATATTATGAAATAATATAATTCGATTATTATGATTTATGACAATGAAATTGGTATGCATTAAAATTTCATAAATAATGAGAGTAATTCACTTAATTAAAATGGTGAATTAATATAAATATATTTGATGGTAATTATTATGGGATAATTTATGTATGTGTGATACTATTGATTAAATTAAATAATTTAAAAATTGGTGCGTATTTTTTTTATGCAAGGATATTGATAATATTCTAATTTAATTAAATAATTAAATTAGAAGATTAATGATTTATTAAATAAGATTATAATTGTCTAATTAGAGATTATAATTTTGGTTAGTAAGATTTAATTAGATTTATTAATAAAATAAGTTTAATTAAATTTAAAGTGTGACACTTAAAGAAGAATAGGATATACTATATAGTATGAAATAAAGTGGAAATGGATTAAGGAAGCTTATTTGGGGGTTTTCCAAACAAGGCATAATGGCCCTTGGTATTTGAAACTGATGATACCTTTTTAACTGAAGACCCACGTAAAAATACGTTATGTTCTCGTTTGTTTATTTGGCTTACATCTATCATTCCTAAGTATATGAAAATAAAGAAGAAAAAGAGAGGAAGAAATAATTTGAGAGATACATATTCTTTGAGAAATTGAAAAAGAGGTGATTGTGAGAATCAACGAAGGGAGAGGAAGGATAAGCAAGCCATTTCCATCATCTAATTAAGCTTAAGGATAAATTAAAAGGTAATAATATAGCCCTAGTTCTTGGTTATATTTTATCAAAACTTCTTCTCTTTAATTGGTTGTGGTGCATGATTTGAGTAAGGAATTGGTTTATAAAAATTATTGGGTATGCATAATCTGTTAATTATCATTTAAAAATAATTTTTGGTAAACAAGTCCATGGAAACATGTTTTAGAATGAAGAAATTGAGTTTTATTGATATATATACATTAGGGCTTGTTTTGGAATCAAAATTTATGATGAAGTAGTGATATAATCTGAAATTGATGATATATGTTGTTAGTATGTTGGATTACGAAAACAAGAAAAGTTAAATGAATTGAAATGGTTAAGAAACAAGTTCGTGGTGTTCGATTTCGCCAGAGATGTTAAAACATAAAAATAGTTTATGAACATGTGTTTTGGGTCAAATTTTACGTTATTTAATGTTTTTATAAATTGTTATAATTCTATTATGTTGTAGTTATATGAATTACGAATCCATAGAATCTAAGACGGACTAATTTTGATGTGTATAACTCAAGTTATGAAGATTAGTAGGAGAAAAGGGTTAAAAATTGCATGAGCAGTAACTTCAGAGTCCTGTTTCTGTTAACGGGTGCAGCTGCGCTGTGCTCTAAGTCATTTGGGGCGCAGTTGCGCTGTGACCAAGGCTTAATTAGGCGCAACTGCGCCCAAAGTATGTCAGGTGTGACTGTTTTGACCTGGTTTAGTAAAATAGGAATAATTTTTATTCAATTTGAGGTCGTTAGTAGGGTTAAAATGGTTATCTTTAGGATTGTTGTGTTTTTGGGGACAATAGGAGGGTGTCGGGCATGCACGTATGAAAGTGTAGTATTTCTGACGATAAAAGATGTTGTTCTAAGTTATAAAACATGAATATCATGATGCTTAACATTAATAAATGATATATTAGATAAGTTGTATAAGCATACTAAACGCACATAAGAGAGACAAATTGGGCGTGTGACGAATGAACGTCGAAACGCCGTGACAAATGTTAATGAATGTAAAAAGTATTTTAAGTCAAATGAAATTAAAATTATTAGATATGATATGGGGTTAATATAAAACCAATAAGTAGTCCTAGCAAGACTTAAACATTTGAATGAGCTTCCAATATGACTAAGAAGAAGTATAGTGAGATATAAGTCGAAAGTTAACAAAATCAAATTGAACATTGTGTATTGATTAATAAGAAGGGTTATCATATACAGAGTAAAGTTTACATTACAACTACTATGCGTTGCTATGTGACTAATAGTTAATGTGAATGATTATATAATTGTGTAGGGCACGTGAAGTGCAGATAGCTGTAAGCTGTTAAACTGTTATTGGTAAACAACGATCAATGCAAGTCTTTCAGTTCCTATTTCCTATGTGAAATTGATAATTAACTGTTTTAAATCTTTGTTACAAGGAGCATGATGTGTTATATATATATATTGAAAGTATGAAATGTTAAAGTCAATTTATGACTACATTATTGAGCATGTTGTTATATGCTACGTGATGCATGAAAATTGTTAGATTTTGTTGGGTTGTCGAGCTCAACCTTGTAAATAACCACTTTTGCAGGTTAAGGATACAAGGTAACTCTATGTGCTACTTGAAAGATATGAATCAGATGCAATGCATGAAGATCTAATAACCTAACCAAGTTGTTATTCTTGTAAACCATGCCTAATGTTTCGGTAAATGTATTAATATTGATTTGTAATATTATTTTGCGATGTAAACTCTTATTTTATTAAAATGATTCTAAGGTACTTAGATGTAAAGGTTGAAAGTTTTGGGAACGAGAATAGTTTGTAATAGAAAATTTTAATTATTTCGCAAATTTTAATGGTTGTATTATCGTTTAATGATGTAAAATTTAGAGGTTGAATGTATTGTTAACGACCGATGTCGAGAATTAAATTATTTAAATTTTGGGGTCGTTACATCTTCTTTGTGATGCAGATTCCCAGCTATACACAGCCCAAAGGGAACTGGTTTAGCATTCACTCCATGTATCAGGCTCTGTATCCTGACTATAGAGCGATTGTGCATGATTGGGGATTTGGGGCGTCTTTTCCATCCTTCTCCGTCGTTGTCCCTAGAGTTACCTTAGGGCATTGTCTAAGAAATAGTTTCACCAAACTCAGTCTCTCTATTTACTAGACTGTGAGGTGATGATGATGTCGATGGATTGACGATTTATTACAGGTATAGAGTTTGGAGGGGCACCAGTGCCTTGTACGGCAGATATTACTCCGACTACCGTTAGATCCTTGCTAGGAGTACCGACGGAGGCGCTCAAGGGTAAGACTGTCCATACGGGTCCTTTGAGCGTGGATGCTATGAGTGGACTATTGAGTGAGCCCATACCAGCTGATGTCAGAGTCAGGGATCACATTCTTTGGCGATTGTTCCTAATGATCATTAGGGGTTGCTTTATAGCAGATAACTCTTCTACGGTGTCGTTCGCTTTGATCAGCACCACTCGGGAGGTGGACCGTATCGGAGATTATGATTGGGGTTCCTACACCTTTGCCTATTTCCTCAGGGGCATACGTATGCATTCGTATGGCTTAACCGAGGCTTGGCTAGGATTCTACCCATTTCTGCTGGTGAGTACTTCTCTTGTAATTTCCCATGTATAGGTTAAGAGTGTTCACTGACAGCAGATGTTTACCTTTGTATTTACAGTTCTGGGCCTATGAGAAGCTCCCATGTTTGTGTCCTGTGAGCGTGTTAGGATTATATACCTATCCAAGAGGACGGCGATGGCATCATTCCATACTGGCAGAGGTCCTTATAGCAGAGGGTTTTACTCATTGTCGCTTACAACTGGAGTTATTGACAGCTGATGTCATCACACGGATTCCCTATTCTGGGGAGCACTTGGCCATTTTATTTGAGGATGGGTACCCGACTGGTGTCAAGTACGTGATTTCCACCCATAGAATTCCTCTCTTTACAAATGGAGGATGGGAGCTCAATTTAGAAGAGTGTGCTATTAGGAGCACTATAGGAGAGATTCGTATACCGATCTTGCCTCTTGCCAGGCGTTATTGGCCTGTGTCGCAGTCACCCATCATTGATATCCCATTGTTAGGTGTTGACAGTTTTGCACTGTCAGAGGGTCCCTTCACTCTAGAGATATTCCAGCATTGGTGGTCCCCTCGTACCATTGGAGCCCAGACCTGTGCCACTCAGTTCATGGGGGATATGGTTCTAGGATCTATGATGATGGCGAATTGACTAGCCTGTGTCCGAGATCCGACTCATGTGACACAGATTGACAGTTTGACCCAGCGACTGGACCTGACACATTTCTTTATCCGGTACTTGGGCAGAGATCCGGCAGAGGTAGATTTGTTTGATCCTTCTAGCGCAAATGATGGCCCCTCAGATGACCCATTTGGATTTACTGGTGCAGATCCTCCTTTATATAGGCCTGATATCCCTATTAATACAAATCTAGTGACTCAGGAGGAGATACATCAGGTGGACAGGATTGATAATATAGATATTGACACCATTGTCTTCTTCTGATTTATATTCTTGTTATCTCTTTTGATAGGCCTCTGTTAGATATTGGGTGGTTGTGCCCCATTCTCACTATATCTTTTGATAGGCCTCTGTTAGTAGTAGGGCGTTTGTGCCCCATTTCCCAGTATTTTTAGTTTTACAAAGATGATGTATGTAGATGATGATGTACTTAGGAATGTATGTACTTTCTTCTATTCCCTACACCATATTGTCATCTATTATCTGTTATGCATGTATCTTGTTATGCATATGTATATATGTCTAGAGATATTCAGCATTGACCCTTGGATAGTCTTATAATACGGCCTACACAGATGTCTTCTTCGACAGTCAGCCGCATAGATCACACCTCACCAGTATTGGTGGCATCCCGTCTGAGATCCTGATATGATAGCATGTAACCCCCAGATAGGGTGACCGTAGATCAGTTATTACAGCATTTTATGACCCTCTTGATGTTTCAGGTTCCTGTAGGCTTTGTAGAGGGTATGCTGAAGCATTGGATACCGGAGAGACAGGTTTTTTGGATTAGTACCAATGATTTGACTCCTACGTTGGAGGAGTACGAGCGGTTGACGGCTTTGCCCTTAGACAGACCTTGCACTCATATGGCTGTTGGAGATATACGTCGACAGTTCATGACCCTCACCGGGTTACGGCGTAGAGTAGTAGAGGATGAGATTACATCCGGTCATTTATTATCCTAGCGTTTCTTGATAGATACGTTTGGCTTATCGGACAGCTATACACGGTATTCTGGGGATTTCACCACACCAGAGGATCAGTGGCATTTGGCCAGAGTGGATGCATTCTTGATGTGCATAGTGGCCTATGAATACATGCCACGATATACGGATGAGCTGGACATCGGTGTTATCATAGCAATTAGAGCTCTCAAGGAGGGTCGGCCACGTTCTGCAGCAATTTTCCTATAGGGGTATTCACAGGCAGTTCGATCATGCTATACGTGTGGTTCATGTCACACTTGAGACCGATTGGCACTTTTCACCGACACGGGTACTGTTTTACCTATGAGATAGCTATGTTGTATTCTTTTCAGCCTACGGAGTGTACATATCCTACATCTTGGTCCGTTTCCCTAGCTGGGATCGGAGATCTGTTTGCTATCTTATCGTGTACATGGCTCAGTTCACCCTATAGCATCATTACTCATGCTTCGGGCATGGATTATCTCCCTCTGGCTGGTTTGAGGGGCATGACTATCTACCACCCACTGGCCGCGATGTGTTAGTTTGACCAGTTTTAGGACTTTCATCCTTTTGATGGGGCGCTAGGTCAGTGTTTAGCTTATCGCCATCTATCAGCAGAGGACCGATCCAGGGTGTATGCTTGTTGGGATCAACGTGAGATAGTTTCTCTTTTTGTTAACCATCTGGGCTATTCGCCAGAGTATTTGCGTGGATGGAGACAGATACTTCATCAGCTGCGGAAGTATCCGCAGTGTCGAGTATTGATTCAGATGATGGAGAGCCTATGGAGGACATTGATTCTCACACCGAGGAGGAGCCATTTACTGGTTGCCAGTAGCTCTTTTAGATTCTCCCAGTACTAGTACTGTTGTGATCCAGCATTCTTCATAGTACTTCGAGCATAGTCTTCATCTGATGACCTTTGAGATAGATCAGGCTATATCCTTGATGTTGACAGCCCTTGATGGGAGAGACGCGGCTCTTTTAGAGAGAGACGAGGCATTAGCCCGTAGAGATGCCGTTGTTATTGAGCGGGATGAGGCCAGATCAACCAGGGATGCAGTGATAGTCGAGTGGGATGTCGCCATATCTGCCCGGGATGTAGCTGTCACAGATAGTATCACAGTGTGGTCCCTTACCACTGACATGATTGTAAAGATGAGCACATACATTGATGAGCATAGTGTCACCATGCAGATGGTTGTAGATCTATTAGCTCGTGTGGATACCCTTGTCCAGGAGACCACAGCTTTACCTCCTTCTGAGAGGGATGTTATGTTGGGCTTGATAGCTCGCATATACACTGATTTGTAGATGAGCTTGTATTTTCCTGCACAGACTAGCTTAGACATTTTGTCATGTATAGTTTACATTGTGTATATCAAACAGCATTATATATATATATATATATATATATATATATATATATATATATATATATATATATATATATTAGGGAAATATATTTTTGATCACCTCCCTTTCAGATATGCTTTGTTGCTTGCTTGATATTCTGCCTGCTTCTCCAGGGCTTGTGATCTTGATGTACTCTGAATTCCTCCTTGATGGATGGACATTGAGTTGTCTCTAGATAGTTCATAATAGATCGTTGATCTATGTGTATCCCTACCATCTTTACTGTCTTGGGACTGGTTTCTATATGGAAATGTGGAGAGGAGTGTGGCTTTCCTCTCTAAGATTAATCGCACCACAGATGGTCGTCAGTACTCCTATTTAGGAGGAGCCTAGTTAATTCTATCTCTTATGGATTGGTATTGCTCTTCAAGGTACAACCGCATCATAGATGGTCGCCGAAACTCCTATTTAGGAGGAGGTCAGGTAGTTCCATCCCTTTGGTCTGAAGCCAATGAAATGTAGTGGATTGAAAGATGATCCCAGTACCGTTGACAAGTGTTTGTGTTTAGGTAGAGGGTTAGACCGAACCATAAATGGCTGCCTACGTACTCCTATTGCAGAGGAGATCAGGTCTGCGTAGTTCGAACCTGGTGTAAGAGGTTCAACGCTGTATGTGGCAGAAAAGGGTGTAGGAATGCTTTTTTTGTTTTTATTTTTGTAATGAGAAGGGTGTAGAAGTGTTTTTGTTATTTTTATTTTATTACGATCGGGCCATATAAAATATGGTTGCCTACGTACTCCCGTGTATCAAGGAGATCAGGTCGACGTAGTTCGCCCCTCAGGACGATTTATGTAATGCCCCAAAATTTAGGTACTTGAAACACAAACTCAGTGCTTTACGATACCATTTCTATGAGCGGAGATAATACTAATAATAATAACAATAATATAAATACAAAACTTAATTTACATATATCAGAGTCTAATCCCAAGTATGCAACCTTTACAACTTTCATTACAATACATGATAATAATAAATATCATGGTCTTAATAAAGTCATACTATTACATAGAATACCATAACACTTATTCTGTTTACTTTCCTTTTCCCTTGTTCTTGGCCGAACCTTCTGGTTGTTCACACTTAGCTGAAAACATTTAAATTAAGCAAGCATAAGCATTTGAGTGCCCAGCAAGTAATAGCAACAATAAGTATTAGCTGAAATAATTAAATGTTTTCTTTGAAAAGACACTTCTACAACGAATCAACAGTTGTGAAGTAAGCTGAACCAATAATCAACAACATATTAATTCTATATCAAAATTTTGAAACTACGTACTGACTATAAATAAGAATTAGTTGACAGACTATGAACATTATTTTTAATTTTCGCTAAGGTTTAGCAGAACTTTATCCGCAAACCGTCATAACTTACGGGAGGGAGGGTGATCATCCCAATGTGCCCTGTATTGATCAATACTACATGCAAAAATGTTATTATCGTTCATTCTATCCGCCTTAGGCATATAAAAATTTTCCCATATTCGGGATGTTCATACTTAGTCGGGAATCCGAATCAAAGCAATTTGATTGAATACAATAAAGTTTTACCATGTTCAACGATATTTCTAAATCTGTGTCTAGCTAGGTCAAATAGCTTATACGGCTTTGAAGTCAACATATACATACTGGAATTTAAAAAGTATGTATCAACATGTGATTAAATACAATGATTATCCAAGTGAGGACACTTGTATAACCATGTTTAGAAATTAACAAACAGAATAAATATCTGAATTATAATATAATACTATGTTAATAAATAATGATCGGCTAATTTAAGAACCTGTATGAATTCAATTTATTGGATATAATATCGATAATAATAGAGTTAATAATCTGGCAAAATAATAATATAATTTTGAAACTTTCTTACTCATGTCCATTGCATAAAAGAAATACAAAGTTGGGATACTTGCCCGGTCTGCTGCTTACAGTTACGCAACTTTATTTTATCTTTTATATCGAGACCTATCATTAATAAGATCATTCTATCGATTAGAAATACATATCATAACACATAGTACTGCTAATTGCAGTCAGCACATAGCCTAATCACATTGTCACATATGTTTAACAGTTATTGCATCATAAATAAACACGTATCTAGTCCAATTATCTAAGTCTGGATCAATTTCTAAAACATGTCGGTGTACCGACGGCTTTATTGGGTAATTATCGAGTCTAAGACTCTATCGTGTAGTTCAATATTCATTTAGATATTTTAAATATCAATCATATTATTTTTCATAGCCTTATAATAATTTTTAAATAATTATTATAATTTATCATATTTTTTCAAACACTGAAATCATTATTAAATGATTTAAATATTAAATAATTATATTACCATTAATATTTAATTAATATTAAATTATTAATGAAACAATTGCCAAAAAATTAAAGTTATTTATAATAACTCAAATTATTTTTAAAACACTAATATTACCCTTACATAATTTTTAAACCATTTAAAATTATTTTTAAATAATCACCATTAATATTAGAATATTAATTTATTATTTATCAAAATATTAAAAGTTATTTATTATAACTTAAAATATTTTTAATTCATTTATTTCCTTTTTAAATATTTTTTAAATTAATAAAACTATTTTTTAACTATTTATTTAATATTCTTTAAATAAATCGAATATCATTTAATATTAAATTATTTATGAAACTTACCTTTAAATATTGAAAGTTATATTTTATAACTTAAAATATTTTTAAAATCTTTACTTTCATTTAAAATAATTTTTATAATATTAAAACCATATTTAATTAATTTATTTAATATAATTACTAAATAAATCTAATATCATTAATATTAAATAATTAATAAAATTTATCTTAAAATATTAAAAGTTATGTTTTATAACTTAAAATATTATTAAATACCTTATTATCATTTAAAATGATTTTTAATATAATAAAATTATTTTTAATTAATTTATATAATGCATTTATTAAATAAACTAAATATCAATAATATTCAAATAAATATTAATATTTATGAAAAATATGTCAAATTATTAAAAGTAAAATTTTATAACTTAAAATAATTTTTGTAATTTTTCAAAAGTAATTTATATTTTTAAATGATTTTTGAAAATTAATTAATTAAAATTAAATAAACTGTCGCTATAACCTTTAGCGACAGAAAGTGTAGCCTTTGGTGTTCTTGAGCCTTCATAGACAGTTTTCGAGTAAGCTTGTTTGACCATGTTTAATTCTTAACACAAAGTGTTTCTGGGTAAACTAAGACTCAGATCTTGCAGTGTTTATGTAACACTACAATTAACACCAATAATCTAGGCCATACAACAACATATCTGCAAGATATAATGTCCCAAACTAGCTATCAGAACGTTTATGTGCTACCCAAAAACTTACGTCAAGGCCGGTCAACGCTTTTGTTGACCTTATATCTATCAATCTGATCATATATTAGGTAGTTTAGACGTCGGGATGTGTATGGTATCTAGCAGGGTACAAGTTGTGAACAACGTTCAAGTCTAAACATTAACAATAAGAGAGATCTAAGGCCTGGAATAAGCTGTCAGAGCTGTTCTTCATTTCTAGGTTACCCAGAAATGAAGAATAGTTTCGAGTGACCACATTTGGGATTCCACAAATTGCAACACATGTACTGGTTTGGTGATTTAAGGGTTCTAGTGTCTATACAACATGCAAGACAACAGATCTGTTATATAAAACAAGTCTAATAACATCACAGCAAACAGATCCATGCCGGTCAAAGGCTGTCAGAGATCCTGGCCATAGGATTTCTGGGTTGCCCAGAAAATAGGATTCGTAAACCCAGAAAATCGGATTCGTGCTCATCTTACCTACTTTGACCAGCCACTACATTACATTAATTTGATGATTAGGATATTTTAAGGCATAAACATATAGTCTGATCAACATACTATAACTTAGATACAAAAACAAAAACATAGCAACAACAACCTGTCAGATATGGGAACAACAATATCTTGTCAGACACTGATTCACACTTTCTGGGTTACCCAGATAGTTATGGTCATGCTCGGTCAACTCATTTTGACCACGAATATCTGACAATCTAAGCATGATCTGGTCCTGATATAAGTTCCGGAACACAGATCTCTAAGCATACAACAAGATAAAACATTTAAACAACAAAAACTCATAACAACCAAAGATCTACGAGGTCTAACATTCATTGTCAGATCACTTTTCAACTTTTTTTAGATTTTTGAAATCTTCAAATTCGTGCACTTAGATGTTATGGATCTACAAGATATCAACCCAGATCATCAATATATACTACATATAACATGTTTTAACATAAAAATCTAACATCTAACATAGGGTTCAAGATCATATTGTGTTTAGGGTTCATACCTTTCTATGAACAAACTTATGATTCTTGGCTACTGATCTGTTAATGGAATTCGTGGGGCTTGATTTTGGGACTGGTATGCTTGTATATTGTGGATGAGTAGTGAGACAGAGTTGATTGAGAGTTAGTACACAAATTGGCAACTTTTGGTGTCTTTCTCACTCTTTAATCTATTTATATCATGTATGTAATGAATTGGCTGATCCAATAGGTTGCTTGCTGGAGTTTAAATTGTCACATGGCTGGTATTGGAGCAGTTCGCCAACTACATAAATGGAAAGATTTGCAAGCAACAATTAAATAATGTGACAAAGGGTATTTTGGACATTAGGCTTGTAATTTTATTGGCGCAAAGGTAACCTTGACAAACCCTTAGGGTTTAACCCTAAGGCTTAACACATTAAATTTGTAGGATTTTCATTTAGGGTTTGTAAAAATAAAATTTTAGTTTCAAAAATTATAAATTAGGGTTTTCTAAAATAGTTTAGGTTTCTAATTACTTAGACTGGAAACTTAGGTTTAAGTACTCACTAATTAACATTAAGCTTGTTTAATTAGCGACAACGGTTCCTATTTAACAAATTAGGGTTTCTAGTTTAGTAATTAGAATTTCTAATTACTAGTTAGGGTTTTCACAAATTAGGGTTTCCCTAATTAACAATTATAATTCTAACACTTGTTATTAATCACCTTAACACAATCATAAACTTCGGTTTGAGTTTTAAATTAGGGTTTATCCCAGTAATATTAGGGTTTTGTCATATTACAATAAAACTGTTCCTCACATTAACATTACACACATACAGTACATATTTATAGCACTGAAATATAATTAATATTATATTATTATTCTCATTCCTTGATCAAAATCCAAAATTATGATTCGGATTCCATATCTGATTTATCTTGCATAAATAGCATTATTAACTAAGTTAAAATAATTAGCTTAAGTAATCTGAACTAACATTCATATAATAAAATAATTATTATAATAATTATATAATAATTTCATATGTTAATTAAATAATACATAATCATATTTTCATGGAAAATAATTAATAAAATTATTTTTGCTATAAAATTAATTTCTAATAGAACTCAAATTCCTCCTTCAAAATTTCTTTATAAAAATAATTTACTATATATATAAGAAAATCATATATAAGAAAATAAAATGAATAATACTTGGAGTTGCATCCCCGGCTGCTACCGATTTTTGAACAGTCATGCTGAAGACTCTTGCGGTTGATTCTGTTGGTTTGTTTGTTGAAGTTGGTCCCGTTGTCTCCAGCGTCCCGCTACTTTTCCCCGTACTTACACTTTCTACCTCCATTCTCCTTTTCGAACAGTCCTTCACCTTATGTCTCGTTGATCCGCACATAAGACACCCACTATACATTCTTGGATTGGGACAGTTAGGAGAGATATGTCCCTTCTGCCCATACTTATAACACACAAACTTACATTTAAGACACTCTCCCGTGTGATTCTTTTCGCAATTTCCACACTGCACAACTTGTTTCTTTCCACCTCCTGGCCTATTTTTGGTATTCCCAAAATTTTCTCCTTTCCTTTTTCCAGTCCTACTACCACTACTCCCTTCGCCGGCTCTAGCTTGATTTGCCTCCCACCAAAAATTCGTCTCCCCTTTCAACATATAGGTGGCAAAAGCTGTCTTTTGCCCCTCCGTTATTCTAGCTATCACAAATACGTCTACAAGGTTAGTTGATCTTCTAAATCCTGGTAGTACGACAACCTTGAAGTCTTTGAAGTTCGCTAATCGATTATCTGGCTGATTTATCGCGGCTGGTATTCCGTTCTGCATAGCTTGAGCGACCATATTCGCAAAATTCTATATCGGATCTGGTTGTCCCAAGCTTTGTTGACAGGTTCTTCTATCATTTGGTTTCGTTTTCGTCCGGGTGGCATTATCATAAATTATTCTTTATTAACTTACATTCTAAGCCTTATCGTATACGTTTAACATATAACACTAAATTTTCTACTCAAATAATCATGAATTCACAATATTAAATTTTTAAAACATGGTTTACTGTATTAACCAGTGTTCAGATAAATAATTACTATCTTTATATCAACTTATTTCATTAATCCAACATAGATTTATATTCATAGCACTTGACATACCATAGTGCATACTGCTTTAAACATCCGCTATCCCTTTGTGACTCAAAAGTCGGGATTCGCTGCCACAACTTATACAAAAGTTGAGAATATTACATTACACAGTCATACCTATCATATACACATCATAGAATCATACATAATCAAGTAATACTAATACAACTTATTTCTTACGCCTTCACTAAGGATCAAATGCTTAGTATTCTATATATTCCAATCATCCACAATAATCCATTCACACCTAACTATACCAAGTTCGTCAAACTTACCACACATTATGAGTTTAAGAACTCACCACAAACATATAAGTTTAAGAACTCGAGCTTGACCTTATATTCTTTAACTATACACTACCTATCAGTTATATTATCGTTTTTGGGCCCGGTACTACATTTTCCAGTATAATCACCTCATTAGGGTTGCTTTCAAAGTGAGACTCTATTTCAGTTATTGACTTTGACATTGGCTCGGTCATGGAGGTTGACTCCTTCTTTACGATCCAAGGGTATCCTAATCTTTTTCTATCTGACATCTACGCACAAGCTATCTTGATTAGCACATAATATATACATACAGTAAATAATAGTTTTATATAAGTTATCTTTTATTTTGTTTTACAACGAATTTATCCAATTCATCTCCTTTTTAAACTCTATATGAGTTATTCGTATTTTTAATGTTTCCCTCTGTTCTAAGGTAATAGTCTAAGGTCTATCTCACCTAAGGTTTCTAACCCTAAAGTTCTGATACCATATTGTAACGCCCCCAAATTCAGGTACTTGAAACCCGAACTCGGTGCTTTACGATACCATTTCTATGAGCGAAAATAATACTAATAATAATAACAATAATATAAATACCAAACTTAATTTACATATATCAGAGTCTAATCCCAAGTACGCAGCCTTTACTACATTTATTACAATACATGATAATAATAAATATCATGGTCTTAATAAAGTCATACTATTACATAGAATACCATAACACTTATTCTGTTTGCTTTTCTTTTCCCTTATTCTTGGCCGAAACTTCTGGTTGTTCACACTTAGCTGAAAATATTTAAATTAAGCAAAGATGAGTATTTGAGTGCCCAACAATCAATAGCAACAATAAATATTAGCTTAAAGGATTAAATATTTTCTTTGAAAAGACACTTCTACAACGAATCAACAGTTGTGAAGTAAGATGAACCAATAATCAACAATATATTAATTCTATATAAAATTTTTGAAACTGCGTACTGACTATAAATAAGGATTAGTTGACAGACTATGAACATTATTTTTAATTTTTGCTAAGATTTAACAGGACTTTATCCGCAAACCGTCATAACTTACGGGCGTGAGGGTGATCATCCCAATGTGCCCTATATTGATCAATACTACATGCAATAATTATATTATCGTTCATTCTATCAACCTTAGGCGAATAAATTTTTTTCCATATTCGGGATGTTCATACTTAGTCGGGAATCCGAACCAAAGTAATTTGATTGGATACAATAACGTTTTACCATATTCAACGATATTTCTAAATCTGTGTCAAGCTAGGTCAAATAGCTTAGAAGGCTTTGAAGTCAACGTATATATACTAGAATTTAATAAGTATGTATCAACATGTGATTAAATATAATAATTATCCAAGTGAGGACACTTGTATAACCATATTTAGAAATTAACGAACAGAATGAATATCTGAATTATAATATAATACTATGTTAATAAACAATGATCGGATAATTTAAGAATTTTATGAATACAATTTATTAGATATAATATCGATAATAATAGAGTTAATAATCTGGCACAATAATAATATAATTTTGAAACTTTCTTACTCATGTCCATTGCATAAAGGAAATACAAAGTTAGGATACTTACATGTTCTGCTGTTTATAGTTACGCAACTTAGTTTAATCTTTTATATCGAGACATATCATTAATAAGATCATTCTATCGATTAGAAATACATATCATAACACATAATACTGCTAATTGCAGTCAGCACATAACCTAATCACATTGTCACATATGTTTAACAGTCATTGCATCACAAATAAACACGTATCTAGTCTAATTATCTAAGTCCGTATCAATTTCTGAAATATGTTAGTGTACCGACGGCTTTATTGGGTAATTATCGAGTCTATGACTCTATCGTGTAGTTCAATATTCGTTTAGATATTTTAAATATCAGTCATATTATTTTTCACAGCCTTATAATAATTTTTAAATAATTATTATAATTTATCATGATTTTTCAAACACTGAAATTATTATTAAATGATTTAAATATTAAATAATTCAATTATCATTAATATTTAATTAATATTAAATTATTAATGAAACAATTGCCAAAATATTAAAGTTATTTATAATAGCTCAAAGTATTTTTAAAACATTAGTATTACCCTTAAAAGATTTTTAAACCATTTAAAATCATTTTAAAATAATCACCATTAATATTAGAATATTAATTTATTATTTATCAAAATATTAAAAGTTATTTATTATAACTTAAAACATTTTTAATTAATTTATTTCCTTTTTAAATGTTTTTTAAATTAATAAAACCATTTTCAAACTATTTATTTAATATTCATTAAATAAATCAATTATCATTTAATATTAAATTATTTATGAAACTTACCTTTAAATATTGAAAGTTATATTTTATAACTTAAAATATTTTTAAAATCTTTATTCTCATTTAAAATGATTTTTATAATATTAAAATCATTTTTAATTAATATTTTTAATATAATTACTAAATAAATCTAATATCATTAATATTAAATAATTAATAAAATTTATCTTAAATTATTAAAAGTTATGTTTTATAACTGAAAATATTTATTAAATACCTTATTATCATTTAAAATGATTTTTAATATAATAAAATTATTTTTAATTAATTTATTTAATGTATTTATTAAATAAACGAAATATCAATAATATTCAAATAAATACTAATATTTATGAAAAATATGTCAAATTATTAAAAGTAAATTTTTATAACTTAAAATAGATTTTAAAATAATTTTTGTAATTTTCAGAAATTAATTTCTATTTTTAAATGATTTTTGGAAATTAATTAATTAAAATTAAATAAACTGTCGCTATAACCTTTGGCGACAGAAAGTGTAGCCTTTGGTGTTCTTGAGCCTTCATAGACAGTTTTCGAGTTAGCTTATTCGACCATGTTTAATTCTTAACACAAAGTGTTTCTGGGTAAACTAAGACTCAGATCTTGTAGTGTTTATGTAACACTACAATTAACACCAACATTCTAGGCCATACAACAACATATCTGCAAGATATAATGTCCCAAACTAGCTGTCAGAACGTTTTTGGGCTACCCAGAAACTTAAGTAAAGGCCTGTCAACGCTTTTGTTGACCTTATATCTATCAATCTGATCATGTATTAGGTAGTTTAGAAGTCGGGATGTGTAGAGTATCTAGCAGGGTACAAGTTGTGAACAACGTTCAAGTTTAAACATTAACAATAAGAGAGATCTAAGGCCTGGAATAAGCTGTCAGAACTGTTCTTCATTTCTAGGTTACCCAGAAATGAAGAATAGTTTCGAGTGACCACATTTGGGCTTCCACAAATTGCAACACATGTACTTGTTTGGTGATTTAAGGGTTCTAGTGTCTAGACAACATGCAAGACAACAGATATGTTACATAAAACAAGTCTAACAACATCACAGCAAGCAGATCCATGCCGGTCAAAGGCTGTCAGAGATCCTGGCCATAGATTTTATGGGTTGCCCAAAAAACCGGATTCGTGCTCATCTTACCTACTTTGACCAGCCACTACATTACATTAATTTGATTATTAGGATATTTTAAGGCATAAACATATAGTCCACTCAACATACTATAACTTAGATGCAAAAACAAGAACATTGCAACAACCTGTCAGATATGGGATCAACAATATCTTGCCAGACACTGATTCACACTCTCTGGGTTACCCATAAAGTTATGGTCATGCTCGGTCAACTCATTTTGACCACGAATATCTGATAATCTAAGCATGATATGGTCCTAATACAAGTTCCAGAACACAGATCTCTCAACATACAACAAGATAAAACATTTAAATTGTAAGACCCCAACTTTTTTATAAATAAAATCGAATTTTCTCTAATTATTATTTTGAATAATAAGGTGTTAATTTGATATAATGTTGTGGTTATGGGTGAAATGTGCAAATTTTACAAAATAAAATATTCATTGTTGTCGGGGAATATTCGTTTGGTCGTGGAATATTCTTGCTGTCGGGAAATATTCGTACGATGGCGCAACCATTTGTGGACCCCACAACGAAATTATTGTCGGAATGAGAAAACGATAGAAATATTTTTTATAAAAATAGTGGCAAAAGTTTTACCGTTAACTGTTGAACTACCCAGTAGTAAAAGTACAGTAATACGAGTGGTTGCATAGTAGCACACGGTATTGATTATTGGTGTTTACGTGAGAAGTCACTCAGTTTTACTCAATAATTGTTACAGTAATTACTTTTTAATATTTTATTTTATTGATTCAATAATTGCTACGTTGATATTTTATATTATTGTTGTTTCAATAATTGTCACTGCATAGTATTTTCCATTATCAGATCAATAATTCATATTATTTGAATAATATTATTAGATAGCATTATTGGCAATGTCTAGAAAGTTCTGTCTAAGGAGATTTTTGGTCATCTAATTACGTGCCAGTAAGGAGAAATCCTTATCGGAAAGCCCCCTCTTTCTTATGAACGACCTGGTTGTCATAATTTTGATTCTGTAATATTATTTGTAAATAATTAATTATTGATTTATATGATTAGAAAATATTTATTTCATGTGAATATATTTATTGTGATTATAAATGAAGAAATTAATGTTGTAGTGTTTTATCAGCATTTTTGGCGGAATAGAGGTGCTGAAAATCATCCGTATGTGGATTTCGAATATTTTTTGTTTGAAATTTAGAAAAACTTAAAGATACAAAGTTGTAGAGAATTAAATTTCTTATGGGAAGCACATGGGATTCGTATTTTTCTGATAAAAAGGCTATTTATTATGAATTATTAATGTTGCTGATTATTATTTAAATTTAAAATATTTTGAAAAATTCTAGAATGGGTGGGCCCCACTTTTGGTTGGTGAGAAATGAAATGTGCTGAAATTTATTTTCAAAAGTGGTGGGCTTGAATAGTAGCAGGTAAAGCCATCAGGTAGCAGGTTACTCTGCTATGTCGTTCTAAGCATTTTCCTATAAATAGGGTGGTTACTTAGAATTGAAAATCACACCAGAAACAAGTTTTCTCTCTTTCTCTCTCTATATTATCGATCGTATTTGTGTGAGTATTTAGATACTTTGAGAGTTGCTATTCAGTGCAAGTTCTTTCAGCACTATATCTTATATTCCAGTCAGAAGTACGGTTCTTTTGAGGTAAGGGGTATTATTTATTTTACATTCTGAAGAGATATTATTTTTCTTATTTGTATGAATATTATTTCTGTTCAATATTCATAAGAAATTTTATTTCGTTTAATATTCGCGAGAAATATTATATTCGTTTAATATTCGTAATGAATATTATTTTCTTTTAATATTCGTAAAGGATGTTATTTTCTTCGTAAATGATATTATTTTATTCAATATCATTATGCCGAATTATTGATATGAGTTTTATTGTGAAATTTCTATCTTTTTGTGTCGGGGTTACTATTCCCAAAGTTACTATTCACTAGATACTATTCACTCAGTTACTATTCACTTGGGGTACTGTTCATGATAAAAATTGATTACTTTTCGGTCCAAATTATTTTTGATACAATATGATTCTTGAATTTTACTCCACAAAGTAGTATCATGTTGACAATTTGGACGTTATTTAATTATGGATAAATTAAATTATAAATTTTTAAAAATTTATCCATGAACTTCTTTTATTGAATTCTTATATTATTGTCATAATCCTCATGTTTATATTCTGTTGAAAGTCATATGTGGCCTGTAGTGCATAGATGGACTTGGTATGATTATGACCAGGTATTATTCGGTATAATCATGACCGTAATGTTACAAATGATGTGGTAAAAGTCCTCATTGGTCCGTAGTGCATTGATGGACAGTTTTTGGTATGATTATGGCCATGGATTCGCTTCGGCCAAGGGTGCAAAGATGAATTATTTTGTGGCATGATCATGACCGTTGATGAAAACATGATTATCTTCGGCCCGTAGTGCAAAGATGATTCGATGATGTGGATTATTTATTAAGATGAGTCTCAGCGATAAAAGTGATGAAAAATCTTTTAAATCATAGAAGATGGTAGATATTATGCTCTACTTGACTCTTCTAATGGATTGCTTATTCCACTGCAGTTGTTGATCTAAAACTTGTTGTCTATTATATTCTATCAGTTGTTATACTGTTGAAGGCTAAGGATAATTTATTTTGTATTATCTTAGTCATAATATTTTTTACTGGGCTAGTTGAGCTCACCCTTTCTTTCACTGTTCTCTTCAGGAAATGAGAATATAGCTGGGACTAGTCGGGGAATGGATTGACGGTCTAGATGGTTGCATTAGTAGTCCCTACTATTTTGTGAAATAGTATGATAATAATTGTAATAAGGACTTATTTTGAGTTTGAATACTTTCTAGAAGACAATATTTGTATTAAAACTCACAGCTCATGTTGTATATCTAAGTTTATATTTAAGTCTGTACCATGTATTTGGCGACTCAGAATGGGTGATGTATACCTATTTTGGGGGCGTCATAGTTCTTATCAAAGCTTAGGGATATGATCCCTGGCTGAGATGTGAGATAATAACTAGGTGGGTAGAGATGGAGAATTCCTTCGCTAGTATAACCTACCTAAGTTTATTTGGTATTTAATTGGTCGGTCAGAGTATAGGGATAATATGTGACATGTCAATTTACCCTTGTTTTGTGACAGTGTTTGAGAATGGCATCTGAAAATATTGAGATAAGCAATGAAGCACATGAGACCGTTGAGTCACCGACGATCAATAACCAGGATAATGTGCAGGAAGGCAACAATCCTCAGGTAAACAATAGCGCCGATCAAACGACGAACGATAGGATGTTTAGAAGCTTTTTGCAGTTCATGCAAAATCAGACGAGGGAGACTCGCGTACAAAATACGGGTGGAAATGATAGCAACGCGCGGATGGTCACTGCTAAGCAGTCCAAGGAGTTGGGACCACCAGAGTTTTTGGAAAAGCCAGAACCACTTATGGCAGAGACGTGGATAAAGCAGATCACCAAGATATTTGATGTCTTGGAATGCTCAGAGGAGCAAAAGGTTCCATTCGTCACCTTTATGTTGCGTGAAGAAGTAGATCAATGGTGGGAATCTGTAAAACGTACCCAGCCTGACGCACTCAAAATGTCTTGGGAGGAGTTCCAAGAACTGTTCAACGACAAGTACTTTCCCGAAAGTATTCGTCACATAAAAGAGGCGGAGTTCATCAAGTTGGAGCAGAACAATATGACCGTGTCGCAGTACGAAGCTAAGTTTCCTGAGTTGTCCTGGTTTGCGTCCCACTTAGTTGATAATGAGGAGAGAATGACGCGGATGTTTCTAAGAGGTTTGAAGCCCGAGATACTTCAATACCTTATCTTTCACAAACTTTATTTATATTCAGATGTTGTGAATAGGGCTCAGTTAGTGGAGCGTGATAATGAGTCAGCTCAACCAAAAGGTAATGACCAACAACACGATAATAATTGTACTGGTGGAAACGGCCATCGGAACAACGATAACCATCGTGGGGGAAATTATCATGTCAAGAATGGTAACCACTTCGGTGGTAATCATGGCCAAGATAATAGAAGTGGAAATTTAAAGAAGAGAAGGTTCAATAATGATGGAAAGACCGTAGCACCAGCTCCCGTTTCAAAGGAAGAAGAACGACCACTGGTCGTATATTTCAAATGCGGACAGGAGGGACACATCTGTCCAAACTGTACGCAGCAACCCAAAGCATTTTCAATTATGGAAGAGAATGTCACTTAGCTCGATTTGGTCGTGTAGTGAAGTCAAGTTCAGCTGGGATGGTGACGCCAAAGGATGTCTCAGACAAGTTAAAATCGGTAGTTTAAGTGAGAGCGTTTGTCAAGGAACTCGAACGAAGTTATCACGGGTAAGTTAATCATAAACTCTTGCAAAGTTTATACCTTATTCGATATTGGTTCTACCCATTCTTTTATTTCTCCTACTTGCACTCAACGTCTAAATTTGACCCCAGTACAAAACCCATTTCTAAAATCCTTAAATATTTCTTCACCGAAAACGAACGTAACATGAGCCAAAAACGTTGGCTAGAGCTGTTGAAGATTACGACCATACCATTCAATATCATCGTAGAAGAGCGAATGTGGTAGCTGACGCGTTGAGTAGAAGATCGTATGCAGTTACGAGTGCGAGGTTGTTAACACAAAAACCTATTTCGTACGACTTACTCTAGAGACCCACGTGATTATTTTAAAAATACAATTAGAACCAACTTTAATTGATAAAGTTAAAGCTGCTTAGGCTACAGACTCAGAGCTGATGAATGTGAAGAAGAAGGTTCAATAGGGAGTTATTCTAGAAGCAAGAATTGACGAAGAGAGGAAATATCAACCCTTGATTTAATTGTTCTATTTGAAATCCTCGATCGAGTAGGAACTGCGGCCAATAGACTCGTTTTAACACCAAGTATATCGCGTGTTCATAATGTTTTTTTCGTATCGATGTTACGTAAATATGTGGACGACCCGAGCCACATTATTGAATTAGAACAGGACGAGATAACGGAAGATTTAACGTATGAAGAGGTACCTGTTAAAATCTTGGATACGAAGAAACATATTTTTACGCTCAAAGGTTATACCTCAAGAGTAAGAATTTGACGAGGTATCCTCATCTGTTCGGCATACCAGGTACGTACGTCAATTTCGAGGAAGAAATTTCATAAGGAGGGGAGGTTGTAAGACCCCAACTTTTTTATAAATAAAATCAAATTTCCACTAATTATTATTTTGAATAATAAGGTGTTAATTTGATATAATGCTGTGGTTATGGGTGAAATGTGCAAATTTTGCAAAATAAGCAAGTGGTTATAAAATATTCATTGTTGTCGGGGAATATTCGTTTGGTCGTGAAATATTCATACGATGGCGCAACCATTTGTGGACCCCACAACGAAATTATTGTCGGAATGAGAAAATGACAGAAATATTTTTTATGAAAATAGTGGCGGAAGTTTTACCGTTAACTGTTGAACTACCCGGTAGTAAAAGTACTGTAATACGCGTGGTTGCATAGTAGCACACGGTATTGATTATTGGTGCTTACGTGAGAAGTCACTCAGTTTTACTCCATAATTGTTACAGTAATTACTATTCAATATTTTATTTTATTGATTCAATAATTGCTACGTTGATATTTTATATTATTGTTATTTTAATAATTATCACTGCACAGTATTTTCCATTATTAGATCAATAATTCATATTATTTGAATAATATTATTAGATAGCATTATTGGTAATGTCTAGAAAGTTCTGTCTAATGAGAGGTTTGGTCATCTAATTGCACGCCAGTAAGGAGAAATCCTTATCGGAAAGCCCTCTCTTTCCTGGGAACGACCTAGTTGTCATAATTGTGATTCTGTAATATTATTTGTAAATAATTAATTATTGATTTATATGATAAGAAAATATTTATTTTATGTGGATATATTTATTGTGGTTATAAATGAAGGAATTAATGCTGTGGTGTTTTATCAATATTTTTGGCGAAATAGAGGAGCTGAAAATCATCCGTATATGGATTTCAGATATTTTCTGTTTGAAATTTGGAAAAACTTAAAGCTACAAAGTTGTAGAGAATTAAATTTCCTATGGAAAGTACATGGGATTCATATTTTTCTGATAAAAAAGCTATTTATTATGAATTATTGAAGTTGTTGATTATTGTTTAAATTTAAAATATTTTAGAAAATTCTAGAATGGGTGGGCCCCACTTTTGGTTGGTGAGAAATAAAATGTGCTGAAATTTATTTTCAAAAGTGGCGGGCTTCAATAGTAGTAGGTAAAGCCATCAAGTAGCATGTTAGTCTGCTATGGCGTTCTAAACATTTTCCTATAAATAGGGTGCTTAGTTCGAATTGAAAATCACACCAGAAACAAGTTTTCTCTCTTTCTCTCTCTATATTATCGAACGTATTTGTGTGAGTATTTAGATACTTTGAGAGTTTCTATTCAGTGCAAGTTTTTTTCAGCACTATATCATATATTCTAGTCAGAAGTACGGTTCTTTTGAGGTAAGGGGTATTATTTATTTCACATTCTGAAGAGATATTCTTTTTCGTAATCGTATGAATATTATTTCTGTTCAATATTCATAAGAAATTTTATTTCGTTCAATATTCGCGTGAAATATTATATTCGTTTAATATTCGTAATGAATATTATTTTCGTTTAATATTCGTAAGGGATGTTATTTTCTTCGTAAATGATATTATTTTTTTTAATATCATTATGTCGAATTATTGATATGAGTTTTATTGTAGAATTTCTATCTTTTTGTGTCGTGATTACTATTCCCGAAGTTACTATTCACTGGATACTATTCACCCGGGGTACTATTCATGATAAAAATTAATTACTTTTCGGTCCAAATCATTTTTGATACAATATGATTCTTGAATTTTACTCCACAAAGCAGTATCATGTTGACAATTTGGACGTTATTTATTTCTGGATAAATTAAATTATAAATTTTTAAAAATTTATCCATGAACTTGTTTTTATTGAATTCCTATATCATTATCATCATTCTCGTGTTTATATTCTGTTGAAAGTCATATGTGACCTGTAGTGCATAGATGGACTTGGTATGATTATGATCAGGTATTATTCGGTATAATCATGATCGTAATATTACAAATGATGTGGTAAAAGTCCTCATTGGTCCATAGTGCATTGATGGACAGTTTTTAGTATGATTATGACCATGAATTGTCTTCAGCCAAGGGTGCAAAGATGAATTATTTTATGGCATGATCATGACCGTTGATGAAAACACGATTATCCTTGGCCCGTAGTGCAGGGATGATTCGATGATGTGGATTATTTATTAAGATGAGTCTCAGCGATAAAAGTGATGAAAAACCTTTTAAATCATAGAAGATGGAAGATATTATGCTCTACTTGACTCTTCTAATGGATTGCTTATTCCGCTGCAGTTGTTGATCTAAAACTTGTTGTCTGTTATATTCTATCAATTGTTATACTGTTGAAGGCTAAGGATAATTTATCTTGTATTATCTTAGTCATAATATTTCTTACTGGGCTAGTTGAGCTCACCCTTTCTTTCACTGTTCTCTTCAGGAAATGAGAATATAGCTGGGACTAGTCGGTGAATGGATTGACTGTCCAGATGGTTGCATTAGTAGTCCTCACTTTTCTGTGAAATAGTGAGATAATAATTGTAATAAGGACTTATTTTGAGTTTGAATACTGTCTAGAAGACAATATTTGTATTAAAACTCACAGCTCATGTTGTATATCTAAGTTTGTATTTAAGTTTTGTGCCATGTATTTGGTGACTCAGAATGGGTGATGTATACCTATTTTGGGGGCGTCACATAAACAACAAAAACTTATAACAACCAAAGATCTACGAGGTCTGACATTTATTGTCAGACCACTTTTTCAAAAAATTTCAGATTTTTGAAATCTTCAAATTCGTGCACTTAGATATTGTGGATCTATAAGATACCAACCCAGATCATCAATATATACTACATATAGCATGTTTTAACTTAAAAATCTAACATCTAACATAGGGTTCAAGATCAGATTTGGTTTAGGGTTCATACCTTTCTATGAACAAACTTGTGATTCTTGGCTACTGATCTGTTAATGGAATTCATGGGGCTTGATTTTGGGACTGGTATGCTTGTATATTTCGAATGAGTAGAGAGAGAGAGAGTTTATTGAGAGTTAGTACACAAATGGGCAGCTTTTGGTGTCTTTCTCTCTCTTTAATCTATTTATATCATTTGTGTAATGAATTGGCTGATTCAATAGGTTGCTTGCTGGAGTTTAAATTGTCACATGGCTGGTATTGGTGTAGTTCACCAACTACATATATGGAAATATTTTCAAGCAAGAATTAAATAATGTGACAAAGGGTATTTTGGTCATTAGGCTTGTAATTTTAATGTCACAACGATAATCTTGACAAACCCTTAAGATTTGACCCTTAGGGTTTAACCCTAAGATTTAGCACATTGAATCTGTAGGATTTCTATTTAGGGTTTGTAAAAATAAAATTATAGATTTAAAAATTATAAATTATGATTTTCTAAAATTGTTTAGGTTTCTAATTTCTTAGACTTGAAACTTAGGTTTAAGTACTCACTAATTAACATTAAGCTTGCTTAATTAGCGATTAGGGTTCCAATTTAGTAAATTAAGGTTTCTAGTTTAGTAATTATGATTTCTAATTACTAGTTAGGGTTTTCAAAAATTAGGATTTTCCTAATTAACAATTACAATTCTAACATTTGTTATTAATCACCTTAACACAATATTAGGGTTTATCCCAGTAATATTAGGGTTTTGTCATATTACAATAAAATTGTTCCTCACATTAACATTGCACATATACAGTACATATTTATAGCACTAGAATATAATTAATATTATATTAATATTCTCATTTCTTGATTAAAATCAAAAATTAGGGTTTGGATTCCATATCTGATTTATATTGCATAAATAGCATTATTAACTAAGTTAAAATAATTAACTTAAATAATTTGAACTAACATTCATATAATAAAATAATTATTATAATAACTATATAATCATTTCATATGTTAAATAAATAATACATAATCATATTTTCATGGAAAATAATTAATAAAAATATTTCTACTATAAAATTAATTATTATAAGAACATAATTTATAATGATCAATAATTCTAAAATAAAATTATTTGCAATAATTAATGTAATAAATAAATTTGATTTATCACACACACACACACACACACATACACACACACACACACACATATAGAATGGATCAGGTCCGGGAGTCCGGACCTGATCAAAAACGGACCAAATTTATTTTTTTTTCTGTTTTTTTAAAACAACTAAATTTTTTCATAATACAATATTTTAGACGTGATTTGAATACCTATACCAAAAAATATATGCACAGTCTGCACATATTATGTAAAAATTCAAGTTCCATAATTATTTATTTATTTATTTTAGTTGTTTTAAAAAAAAGCAAAAAAAAAAAAGTCCGGATTTTGGTCCGATCCGGGAGCCCGGACTTGATCCGGCCTATATATATACACACACACACATTACCTAACACATATTTCCACCTTTATAAATTAATGAATAAATAAATATATGCAAAATTTCTGATTTAATTATATAAAAAATATCGGGTTATTATAATTTGTAGCCGACGAAAGGTTTGATCCTATATGGAAGACAAACTGCGAGGGAAAGAAAGTTTAATCCTAAGTTCAGGATAAATTGCAAGTGTGAAAAATTTGATCCCATGTTTGGGGACAAACTGCAAGCGTAAAAGGTTCAATCCCTAGTGGGATAATCGAAGTTGAGTAAGGGTTAAAAAACCAAGTGGATAGAAAAGGATCTAGCGATCCGAAAACCAGGTTGCTGGCTTAAAAAGCGTGTTTACCTGAGGGGCAAAGTGTGGAAAAAGAGTTGTATGTAGTGAAGGGTTAAAGAACCAGAATGACTGGTGATCTCATGATCCAACACCAGGATGTTTGTTTGATGGTAACCTCAGACATAGTACCATTTTATGGCGTCCGAGTTGATAAGCTGTGGAAATTGATCGTCGTCCATTTCCTGTAATTTGAGAGCACCTCATGCAATACTTCCTTGACAACGAACGTGCATTCCCAGTTAGGAGCGAATTTTTCCTTGGACTGATCTTGGTTGTCAATGATCTTCTTTAAACCCAAGTCGTGTTGTTTAAACTACCGTAGCCGGACTTTTCTGTTGTAGGATCGGGGAGATCCTTTGTTGATATAACTGACCATGGAAGATAGTCGCGGTTCGCCTTTCCTCTATTAGAGACAATTGGTGATATCAGTCTAGTACCCATTGGTCTTCATCCAGCTGAGCGTCTATTAACACTTTGAGGGATTCCATTTCCACTTCTATGGGGAGAACTGCTTCCATCCCATAGGTTAATGCGTAGGGGGTTGCCCCAGTTGAAGCGCGCATTGATGTTTTGTAGGCTAACAGAGTAAGAAGCAATAGGTCAGGCAATCCTTTATGGTTGGCAGACATCTTTTGCATGACCTTCTATATATTTTTGTTAGCCGCTTCAACAGCACCATTCATCTTTGGACAGTAGATAACGGAATTGAGATGTTTGATGTGGAATTTACTGCATAACTCCTCCATTATTTTGTTATTGAGGTTCTTAGCATTGTCTGATACAATTACCTCTGGTTGTCCATATCGATAGATGACATTGTTTTTAATGAAAGCAAGGATGACTTCTTTGGTAACCCTGGCAAAGAGGCTGCTTCTACCCACTTGGTGAAGTAGTCGATCACGGTGAAGATAAACCGATGCCCATTACTGGCTTTGGGCTCGATGGGTCCGATTACGTCCATTCCCCACATTGAGAAGGGCCGAGGTAAACTCATATTATAGAGCTCCCTCGGAGGGGCGTGGATAGCATTCCCATGAATTTGGCATTGATAACATCTCCTGACGTGATCATCACAGTCAGCCTTGAGAGTAAGCCAGCAATGTCCTGTTTTGAGGATCTTCTTAACAAGTAGCGGGCTGCTCATGCGTGTGCCGCATACTCCACCATGGATCTCATCCATGAGCCTCTGAGCTTGGTCTTGGTCCAGACATCTGAGGAGACCTAATCCTGCATCTCTTTTGTAGAGTGTATCTCCGCTCAGGTAGAATTTCATAGCCAGTCGATGGATCCGCCTTCTTTCAGTCGGGCTCACCTCAGCGGGTGTAGATCCATCTCTTAAGTACTCCTTGATATGCATATACCAAGGATGCTGGATGGGAGGTAGCTCATCCGATACTTCTCCAACATAGTTCCCATAGGCTGGTGTCTTTTGCAGAGAAAATGTGAGGGTTGACATGTCTTCCTTGTCAGGTATGTGAATCAAGGAGGCCAAGGTTGCTAGCGCATCCGCAAAATCATTCCTATTCTGAGGAATGTGTAGAAAAGAGATCTTTTCAAACTCCGAAGCCATCTGTAAGACTTGCCGATGGTAAGGCAGTAAATGTAACTCTTTGGTTTGATAGATTCTCGTGAATTATTTGACTACCAACTCTGAATCCCCAAAGACAGATAACCGCCTGATGCCCATTGAATGGCCAAGTTTTAGCCCCATGATACAGCCTTCATACTCAACTATGTTATTGGTGCTGACAAACTGCAATTTGACGGCGACGGGATACTGCTCCCCCGTACCGGATATTAGAACTGCTCCAGCTCTAGAACCTTCTATATTAACAACACCATCAAAATACATGTTCCATGTATGGTATGTATCATATTGACGGTATTACTGAATTGCCATTACCCCTTCATTGGGGAAATATGTTTCCAAGGGTTTAAAGTCCTTTGAAGGCGCGGCGGCCAGGTGATCCGTAATTCCTTGACCTTTAATGGACTTCTACGTCACGTAAATGATGTAAAATTATTATAGGATCAACTGCCATATGGACAGTCCACAGTTTCTTATGGGTTTACTGAACACGTACTTGAGAGGATCCACGCGGGATATGAGATGGGTTGTGTAACCATGGAGGTAATGTTGTAACCTCATGGAAGCCTATGCTAAAGCACAACAAGTCTTCTCAATCAGAGTGTACTTGTGTTCACTACTGTTGAATCTTTTGCTGAGGTAGTAGATAGCTCGCTCTTGGCCTCTATCATCTTTTGTCCCAGCATGTAGCCCATGGCATTGTCACTTATGGACAGGTACATGAACAGGGGAACATAATCCCTGTGTGGTACCAAGATAGGAGCTTTGACTAGCTTCTCTTTGATTGTAAGGAAGGCCTTCGGGCACTCATCATTCCATTTCATGGAGGAGTTCTTCCTTAACAACTTGAAGATAGGCTCACAGGTTATGGTGAGTTGAGAAATGAACCTGCTAATGAAGTTGATTCTTCCAAAAAATCCCCGTATTTCCTTCTCTGTCTGAGGAATATGTTTTTTTGTCATGGTCTGGATTTTTGTGGGATCCAGCTCAATTCCCTTGTGGCTGACTAAGAATCCTAGCAACTTTCCTGATTTAACGCTAAAGGCGCACTTGGCTGGATTCAACTTCAAGTTGTACTTACGCAACCTATTGAAGAGCTTTCTAAGATGGTCTAAGTAGTCTTCCTCTCTTCGGGATTTGACAATGATGTCATCCACATAGATCTCTATCTCTTTGTGCATTAAATCATGGAAAAGAGCCATCATAGCTCGCTGATAGGTAGCTCCGACATTGATAATGCCGAAAGATAGTCGTCTATAGCAAAAAGTTCCCCAAGGCGTGATGAAAGTAGTTTTCTCACGATCTTCCTTATCAACCATGATCTGATGGTACCCTGCAAAACAATCAGGAAAGAAGTACAAATCGTATTGAGCAGTATTGTTAATGAGAATGTGGATAAATGGCACGGGAAAGCTATCTTTAACGCAAGCTTTATTCAGATCCCGATAATCTATACAAACTCGCACCTTTCCTCCTGGTTTAGGCATGAGAACGATGTTGGATATCCATTCAAAATATGTGGACACCATGATAATATCAGCTTGAAATTATTTCACAATTTCTTCTTTCACCTTTAAACTCCACTCAGGTTTCAATCGCCTGAGCTTCTGCTTGATTGGCTTGAATCCCTCTTTAATGGGAAGGCGATGAAGGACAATATCAGTGGGCAAACTCACCATGTCTTTATGAGACCATGTAAACACATCCTGGAATTGGGTTAGTAGTGTAACCATGTTATTCCTCTGGTTTGGAGTGAGGTCTGAACCAATCTAGATTAACTTACGGCTTTCTAAAGTTCCAAGATTGAAGGAGGTGATTTGATCGAGATTGGGTTTAGGTTTGTCTTTGACCCATTCTTTGATCTCTAGAGGCACCTCAATGTCTTCTTGTATTTTCATCAAGTCTGAGTCCAGCTTTTCATCAAATCTATAATCCTTGTGGAGAAAAGGCATCTTATCAGCAATTACAGGCACATCTAAATTCAGAGTCCTGAAACAAAATATGCTTTCACTTACTATATATTAAATTGTTTGATCATACAATGTGTTAGCATGTACTGACAAAACAACTGCTAACACTATACAAAAAAGTAAGCAGTTATGATTATCTACATGGCAAAAGGAGTTTCTACCCGTTTTATCCTTGCCGGCCAATGCAAGGATTGCTGCTCCAATTGGCAAGGGTAAAGTTCGGGTGGACTGCAGTGATGGTGGGGCTGTCATCGTTCTTCTTTTCCCGAATGATAACCATTATGTCTGGACAATCATCGTATGGGCTGTATCTGTTTGTATATTCATCATGGACAATGATGCGTATGCTGACATCATCCTGACGATGTCTTATTTAATTCTTCGTTCCTCTTCTTCCACCTCGGGATCTGGAACAAAGACTTCCTTTTCCTTTACCGGTATCGGTTTGGGAAATAACATGGCCATCACATGGGCAGGCACCTTTACCGGAGATTGTGCGGGCTCAGGATTTGTAGGCGAAGATAATTGCCATGTGGGTGAAGTTGGAGGAATCTGCTTATTCTTATGCGGATTCCTATGACTAGAAATGGTAGAATAACCTAGTCCGGCTATCCCAGTTTGACTGGACACTTAAATCGGGCACTTAATGCCCTGATTGTTTTTACCCAGCCCTTGTCCCGGCTGGTGTCCCAATGACATCATTTCTTGTGTAGTTGCCATTACTTTGGCAGACATCTTGGTTATGGGAAATGGCGTCCCAATGGAATGGTATTGAGTGTTGCTCACTTATAAGGAATGAAAATTGACTGGCTCAACATCTAAATTGAAGTTGATGAGTGGTATGTCTCCATGTTGAGGACATTCCGGTTTAGCATTAACCGCGACTAGATTGTCATTAATAATGTATTTCAGTTGCTGATGAAGAGTGGAGGGGAAGACCCCAGCCATATGAATCCACGGTCTTTCCAATAGCAGGTTGTATCCTGAATCTATCTTGAGCACATGAAAAGATACGCAGAATGTGTGGGGACCAATCTCAATTGGAAGTTTAATCTCTCCGACTAAATTTCGGCGGGATCCATTAAAAGTTTTGATAATAGTATGGCTGCTTCGGATTCGTTGGAGATTAACGTTCATCTTCACCAACGTAGCATAAGGACAGATATTTAGAGATGAACCTCCATCTATCAAGACTCCAGCTAGCATGTATTTGGAGGACAAAACTGTAATATACAACGGCTTGCAATGACCGGTCCCTTCGGGCGATATGTCATCATCAGTGAAAGATATTACATTATTGTTAAAAATGTGATCAACCCAATGTTGAAATTTTTCCACATCCACTGATTTTGGCAAATAGGCTTCTTCCAAAACCTCCAATAAGATCTTTCTTTGACCCTCAGAAGAGAAAACCAAGTCCAGTATTAAAATTTGATGTGGAGCTTCTCTTAAGCTTAAAACCACATTGGCTTCGTTATGACCCATAGTACGGAGGAATTTTTCAATTTTCTCAATGGGAAGTTTCCCCTTTGATTTGATGGTAGGCTTCATCACCCATTGGGGAAGATACAGTGAATTCTCCTTTAACACTGTAGCAGTTGTATGCGAGGTGGATCCTTCAGCTTCTCCATAATCCCATGGGACTCTATGTAAGCTGATAACATGATATTATGATCTGAACGGTAAGCTGATTGGCTCTGGAGCAGCCACTTTCAAAGGATTGTCAACTTCCTTGAGTTGAATTGCTTGTATTGGGAATGGTTTGACAATCCCCTCAGCCTTGGCGGATATAACTACTACCAATCCCTTCTATTTAGTAGGACAAGTACTTTCACTCTCAAATAGCACAGTATCGTCGTCTGCCAGTTGTAGGACACCACTATCAATTAGATTCTGAATAAGGTGGCGGAGTGCCCAACATTCTTACGTGCTGTGACTGCGAGAATGGAAGTGATACTGACATACTCCATCAGAATTAAACCGTCCTGAATGGGGATTGATTGGAGGTAGAAGGGACGTAATCCTTCCTTCATTGATCAACATTTGAAGTATCTCATCCATGGGTTGGCCCAGGTATGTAAATTCTCTTCTATTGGCAAAATCTCGACGGGCCTTAGCATTTGCTCTGTTCAAAACTTTATCCTCCAGTATTTCATTTCCTGAAGGCGATGATGGAATATTCATAACAAAAGGGAGGAGGCTAGCATGCTCTTGGCTGACCAATTGGCGTGTGACTTGATGCTGATAGGTCACCAGTTCTGCCAATTGCTCGATCTATTTACACAGAGCTTTTATCTTTCATCCCATCACAAAATGAAACTTTTCATAATCCCATTTGTCAACACTGTCTTTGATGGTCTGGGATGATTCACCATTAGAATTGGAACTAGGTCCACTATTCCAATTAATCATATTAACTTCTTCCTCTTTGTGTTGAGTAAGAGGGTTGTCTTTCACATGGGGTTGATCGGGTTTGGTGACCACGATCTCATCATTGTCATGATACCCAATCTTGAGTATCATGTCCAAGTGCCCCGGCATGATAAGCACATTTCTGAGCAGCATTGAAACCCCTCCCATTAGGGTTGGCTAGTGGAAGAAGATTTGTGATTTTCTTCTGAGTCGTCAGAAGAGTAAGAATATTCTCGAGCGAATCCCCCAGTGTAAACACTCGAGGGCGTTTAACTTCTCCACCTTTAGGCAATGGAGGGTTTAAAGACTGTGCTTGAAAGGGAGTGTAATTTCTCCTTTGGATAGGCATATCCTGATTGCCTTCTTGACCTTGTAGTACCAAGAAAACATCCTCCTCTTTCTTTCTATGGACCCTCCGGGGTTGTTTCCATAAGTTACGGACTGGATGTGTTCAGCAACTGCTTTAAGAGTGGCTAGGTCTTGAATCTTTCTTTACTTTAACCCCGTCTCAGCCATCTCTCCATGTTTAATCATTTCAAAAAATGGTTTACCAATGCCAGCTAAAACTCTCTCATAGAAATGAGCTTCTTGTATGTCTATGAAAGTTATGACCATTTCTGATTCAGTCATAGAAGGAATAACTTAAGCAACAAGGTGCCTCCACCTTTGAGCATACTCTCTGAAAGACTCATTGGTCTATTTCTTGACCTTGGTAATCTGGTACCGGTCAGGAGCCATCTGAGACTGGAAGCTGTATTGTGTAAGGAAGGAATGAGCCAACTCTTCCCAACTATGGATCTTTGAGTTGTCTAATCTGGTATACCACGAACAGGCTTCTCCAGTCAGACTCTTTTAGAACAGCTACATTCTGAGCTTCTCGTCCTCTATATAAGATCTAAGTTCTCCAATGAACACCTTCAAATGTGTGTAAGGATCTCCTAACCAGTCGTACTTTTTGAAATCAGGAGTTTTGAACTTCTCTCAATAATGAACACTAGGGAATATACAAAGGTCAGTATATAAGACACTCCCATGTGTTCCAATTCCATTGATAGAACGAAGGGTTTCTTCCATTTGAAGGACCTTTTTTCTAATATCACCGGCGTCAAGATCTTATTTGAGATGGGTGGTATCATGAATTTTGTTGGTTGTATCCAACTGAAGTTCAGGTATTGTAATGGTTTTATCCGAATTTTGAGTTCCCCCTGGTGCAGAGGATTCAGCCTGTATGGGTACCCTTGTACCCTGAGTAGACTGGTGTAGTTCTTTAACCAGAACAACGAAATCTGTGATTTGTTTACTTAATCCATCAAATTCTTTATGAGAAACTGGATTAAGGTCAGTCTGGTCTGATGACGACATGATTGACTGTAGGCTCGTGGCCTTTTTGGATTTTGACCGGGTAATGGATTCGATTGCTTCCCTGCAAAAGACTTAGATAGATTAGTCTTAGGGAATATGTAAATGTTTACATGCTATGTGATGTATTTGTTTTAGGAATATTATCCTGCAAAACGGATGTTAGCTGTTTGTAATACAAGATAGCATGTAAATATGCATGTGCACATGTTTCTTCATGTATTCTCATTATATGGAGATAAATATGGAATGAAATTACAAGTAATTGACTTTACAAGTAATTTGAAATGAGAAAGCATGAAGAGACTTTCCTCCGCGTTTGGTTTATCAGAGGCTAACCTATCTTAGGTTACTATCGCGGCTTTTTGGCATGAAGGTTCCCAAATCATCGCAATCTACTCAACGGGAAGTTAATCCGGTCTTTCAACTGGAGCGAATTTGGGTGGTGCCTTTCCTGAGCCTCGTTGGAATTAGTCTTCCTTTGAGTCCAGTAATCAAACACCGATAGGATAGCCTCCTGGTGGAAGAACCACACAACATACATTCACATACAACATGTCTCACCGTTTATGAAAATGATGGCATGTGCGAAGCACTAATATCATAAGCAGATATAGTGTAAAGCATTAAGTGCAATAAATATACGCATTCGTACACATTCATCATAAATATAAATGCAACATCCATACACAAGCATATAACAATTTTGAAAAGATTGTAATAGCGGCTTAAGCCCTCTTACTGGTGTCCCCAGCAGAGTCGCCACCTGTTGACGTCGGGATTTTTATTTGTCCCTTTTCTGTTCTTGTTCTTTTGTGTTCTCATGTTAGGTGAGATTTGTTTGAAAAAATAAGTTGTGAAAAAGCCCAACATTTATATGTCGACGATTGGACTATAAGAGTCGCCAGTTGGTTTTTTAACTGGTTGTACCAACACAACCGAGAAAAGGTTTGCACATTGACCCAGTGATGTGACATTGCTAAACGGGTCTTTGAAACCGAGATTCATTAGGGTCCGGGGACTTGCTTATGCGAATGGAAGGTGTTAGGCACCCCCCCCCCCCGACATCCGTGTTGCCATGGTGACTGCCACTTTTCAAGAAATTATTGTATGAATATGTGTGTGTGGGTCAATGTGTAGTTATTTGGAAGTAATGCGAGGCCTCGTTCGCACCTATATACACAGGGTTTGAATTTTTGTAAAAATTCAGTTTTAAACAAGATATATCAATGAAGTTTTGTAAAAGAGGTTTTTCAAACCATGACGCTCAATAGTAATTGAGACCTTTTACACTTTCATTTTATTATTAGGTATTCGACTTGATTGCTTTTACTTTCGAGATGCGAAGCATCTTCGAGAAAATAATGTACAAAGCAGTGCCGAATTCCTCACGGGCATGAAAACCATCTGAGGAAATCCAAACACCGTGAATAATTTACAAGCTGCTTACAACTGAAAATGTCCATCATGAGAACCGAATCTAGATTCAGTAGATTGAATTTGTGATTACATGATTCCTAGGCTCACATGATAACGCAGTTTATATGAAAGCTGTAAGCAGTTATATATATAAAAGATGTAAATAGAAAGAGATTTCCAATCTAAAATTAGATATTTCTAATCTAAGGAAAGAGATTGATGATAAAAAGTTAGATCTTCAAATACACGATTCTTCTTCCAGTGATGAATGTCATGAAGAACCAGAATCATCAGGTGTTAAAGATGATCCTGATCTTTTTATTCAAGGTCTTTCACTTAAAAGAATTAAGGACATTACCATTCAAAAATGGTATATCTCTATTAAATTAGTTATTGATAAAACCTTCTCTATTCAGCTCCCTGCCCTAGTCGATACTGGAGCAGATCTGAACTGTATTCAAGAGGGTCTTATCCCCACCAGATACTACAGAAAAACTACTGAAAAACTTAATTCAGCTAATGGTAGTAATATGGAAATAAAATATAAATTACCCAGAGTCCATATCTGTCAAGATGAAATGGATGAAGAATTAGTTCAGTCCATAGATAAGTTATTTAAAAAAATTAAATCAGAAGCAGGTACGAGTGGAACTATTGCAGTCATTGATCAAATTGAGTCTGATAATGACGAAGACAGTTCTTCCATTCACTCATCAACCTCTAACCTTAATGAACAGCTAAATAAATTAACTGTTAATAACACTAGTATCACCAGAAATTGGTACTCTAGACCCACTCCTCCGGATCTACAATTCGAAGAGAGAAATCTAGATAAGCAATTTTCTGTCTCATCCAATAAAATATATGAATGGAATATTGATGGACTTAGTGAACAAGAAATCCTTAATAAATTAAATCATATGTCAATGGTAGCAAATAGTTATATCACCAAATTCAACAATTTATCCCAACCGGACATAGTTGAATTAATAGCTAGTGGATTTACTGGTATTCTTAGATCTTGGTGGGAGAAGCATCTCACAGAAGACATTAGGATATCAATAGTTCATGCTATCCAAAGAGATGATGATGGTAATCCCATCTTCAATGAGGAAGTTGGTATGGGGTTGCCCGATGGAGTTAATACTTTAATCTTTACTATAATTAAACATTTTATTGGAACTCCTAGTAACATCACAGAAAGAATTCATGATCAATTAAGTAATCTTACTTGTCCCACTCTAAGTGATTTTAGATGGTACAAGGATGTGTTCACCTCTAGAGTTATGATGCGAAATGACAGTAATAAGCCTTTCTGGAAAGAAAAGTTTGTTAATGGTTTACCGTCGTTATTTGCACATAAAGTTAGAGAAGAATTAAGTAAAAATTTAGGATATATTGATTACGATAATCTAACTTATGGAGACATTATAAGTTACATTCAAAAAATTGGATTAAAAATGTGTATTGACTTTAAATTAGCTAAGCAAGCTAATAAGGATAAAAAGAAAGCTAAATATGAGTTAGGCACCTTCTGTGAACAATATGGTTTACCGCCCGTTGCTCCCTCTAGAAGAAAGCACCGGCATCCCCATAAACATATTGAGTCACATAAGAGTCACAAACATCGTAAAAAACGGTATACTCAAGATAAGAAAATAATCAATAAAGATTCTTACTATAAAAAACCTCAGTCAACACACAAGAAATCCATTAAAAAATCAAAACAATTTGATAAAAGTAAAATTGTCTGTCACAATTGTGGGCAGAAAGGACACTTTAAAAGTGAATGTAGAGTTAAGCAAAAATTAAGTCAATTAAACATCTCAGCCGAAGACACTGAGCATATACTTGAGTTAATGAGAATTGAAAATAACGATAGTAATAATGAAGTTTCAGATGCTCCTGAATCTTCTAGCACTAGCAGTACTTGTAACGATGAATCAAACACAGAAAACGAAGTTACTGTCTGCACTGAAAATTGCAGTAATAATTGTTGCAAAAGAATTAATGTACTTACTAAAGAAGACGAAGAGTGTTCGTTATTAGTTGACTTGATTAGTAAAATAGTAGACCCAGGATTAAAAACCCAGTATCTAAATCAATTAAAGGATTTATTAAACAAAGATAAGAAAGTTACAGATAAGGTTCTTAAAGCCAAAGAGAAGCCAGTTTTTAGTCTTAACAAAACACTAGAAAGATTTAAATCACCAGCTAGAGAAATTACACTCCCTGAATTAAATCATGAAGTTAATAAACTCAAGAAAGAGATTTCCAATCTAAAATTAGATATTTCTAATCTAAGGAAAGAGATTGATGATAAAAAGTCAGATCTTCAAATACACGATTCTTCTTCCAGTGATGAATGTCATGAAGAACCAGAATCATCAGGTGTTAAAGATGATCCTGATCTTTTTATTCAAGGTCTTTCACTTAAAAGAATTAAGGACATTACCATTCAAAAATGGTATATCTCTATTAAATTAGTTATTGATAAAACCTTCTCTATTCAGCTCCCTGCCCTAGTCGATACTGGAGCAGATCTGAACTGTATTCAAGAGGGTCTTATCCCCACCAGATACTACAGAAAAACTACTGAAAAACTTAATTCAGCTAATGGTAGTAATATGGAAATAAAATATAAATTACCCAGAGTCCATATCTGTCAAGATGAAATGTGTTTTAAAACTTCTTTTGTTTTAATCCGCAATCTTACAGATAAAATTATTTTAGGTTTACCATTTATTTATTTATTGTATCCATTCACTACCAGTAATAAAGGATTAAGCTGTGAGCATTTAGGAAAGAAAATAACATTTAATTTCCTAATCAAACCTAAAGAACGAGATTTAAAATTCATTCAAGAAGAATCAATCTCCAAGTCAATTAATCTGTTAAACTGCAAAGTTACCCACTTAAGTTTCCTCAAGGAAGAAGTTAAGTATCACCAAGTTGAAGAACAACTTAAAAGCAATAGAGTTCAAGAAAAAATTAGTGAATTAAAAGAATATTTAACAACAAATCTATGTTCTGACTCTCCCAATGCTTTTTGGCATAGGAAGAAGCACACAGTTAGATTACCATATGCAAAAGAATTTAAAGAACACTTAATTCCCACTAAAGCCAGACCAATTCAAATGAGTCATGAACAAATGGAATTATGTAAAAAGGAAATTAATGATCTCCTTAGTAAAGGGTTAATTAGACATAGTAAATCACCATGGTCTTGCCCAGCCTTCTATGTTAATAATGAAGCTGAGAAAGAGAGAGGTGTCCCTCGCCTAGTTATTAATTACAAACCCTTAAACAAGGTTCTTGAATGGATTAGATACCCTTTACCTAATAAGGAAGACCTTCTTAGCAGGTTAAGTGTTTCAACCATCTTTAGTAAATTTGACCTTAAGTCAGGATTCTGGCAAGTAGCCATTCATCCAGACGATAGGTATAAAACAGCATTCACCACTCCGTTCGGACATTACGAATGGAATGTTCAGTCATTTGGACTAAAAAACGCACCTAGTGAATTTCAGAATATTCTCAATAATATTTTGAATCCCTTCAGTCATTTTATTATTGTATACATCGATGATATCCTTGTATTCTCCAAGACTATTGAAGAACATACTAAACATTTGAATTCTTTCTTCAAAACAGTTAAAACCAATGGTCTTGTTCTTTCACCTTCCAAGTGTAGTCTGTTTCTGACAAAAGTCAGGTTTCTCGGTCTAATCCTCTATCAAGGACTCACTCGGCCTATTGACAGAGCTATTCAATTTGCCGACCGATTTCCAGATAAGATTACCGACAAAACTCAGCTACAGAGATTTCTTGGCTCGCTTAATTATATAGGCAAGTTCTACAAGAATCTCAGGAAGATTTGTAAGCCTCTTTTTCAGCGCTTACAAAGTAATCCCCCTCCATGGACTGACATTCATACTTCTGTCGTCCAACAAGTTAAAAAATATGTCAAGGTTTTGCCTTGCCTTGGCATCTCTAATGATTCAGCATTCAAAATAGTTGAAACAGATGCCTCCGACATCGGATTTGGTGGCATTCTCAAACAGCAGTTAACCCCCACTTCTGACGAACAAATTGTTCGTTTCCATTCGGGCGCATGGAACCCAACACAGTTAAAATATAGTACTATTAAAAAAGAAATTTTGTCACTTGTATTATGTATTAAAAAATTTCAGAGAGATTTACTAAATCAGAAATTCTTAGTTAGGATAGATTGCAAATCAGCCAAATTCATTCTTGAAAAAGACGTTGAAAACGTCGCCTCTAAGCATTCTTTCGCTAGATGGCAAGCTATATTAAGCATTTTTGATTTTGATATTGAATATATTAAAGGTAGTAACAACTCAGTTCCTGATTTCCTGACACGTGAATTCATTAACACAGGTACTATTGCAGCACCATGAGTGTTCGAGGAGGATCATCTTCTCGAGGTCATGGCCGTTCCTCAGGCCCAGTCAACCAGTCAAGAGGAACTGTTGTTCCTCATCCAGTAACTCAAACACATAATAAATTCCAGGTGCTTGGTACAGTCCCCAAGCCCTATGCGTCAGTTCTTGTTAGTCAGCCTAAACCGTTTGACATTTTTGCTAATCAATCCAAAGCATCTGCGTCAAACACTAGTAACCCAGCTTCGGAATATCGTGCTAAGTATGATCAGCACTTATTCCACATCGAGTTACCAATGAAACCAAAAAATGACCCAGTCAAATTAGCTGCCCAGTATTTTCCTGCTGGATGGCATTTTCTTCCTCTCGCTCCTTATAAATCTTTGGTCTTTTATAAGGATATTCTTATTGAAACAGAGTCAGTATTCATCAAGCCTATTTATGCCAACGATGATAGCTCCAAGCTTCTCTATCATTCGCTGTATATTAAACAGGTTCTCAATCTTTCTGATTGGGGTAGTCATCCTTCCGATCTCAAGTCGCTCTCTAATCATTCTAGCCCATATTGCTATTATGATTATATTGAGGCTTGGTTTAAAATCATGCTTCACCAGAATGATGATCATAGTCATTCTTGGTTTTTCCAGTTCGATCAAAAGTTCAAAAGTCAGTTCCCCAAGTGGTTCATTCTCTGGTGGACTCGGCATGGTCTTGATCATGCAATCTTCCCAGAACCACTACTGGTTCAGTTAGAACATTTTTGTCATCGTAGTAACTATCTCCCAAAATATGAGGAAATTCCTGCATTCCTTATATTTTGTAGTAAATATAAAATCCCTTGGATCCTTAAATGGCAATATGTCGTTACGGCCACCCAAGAAGTCACAGTTTTCCAGCCTCCTTCTTCCATAGGAATTAGGTCAGCTCAAACAGTTATCTCCCCAATTTCTCAAGTCTCTCGCCGTTTTTATATCAAATGGTGGGATAAATTTGGTGTCGATAGAATAGTTGGTCAAGTTCAGAAGGAATTCCCTCCTTCTCCATCTACTCCCTTGACCCCTTCAGTTAGCAAATCTCCAGCTATTGAATCTTCCAGTAAATCTTCAGTTAAAGCGTCTGAAAAATTAAAGTCGGTCGCTCCATCTAGTCCACATAAGGTCACTGATGTTTCCAGTTATTCTAGCTCTCAGTTAAAAGTTCTTACAGATGCCATCCAGGCACGTTTAGATCAGTTAGATGAAAAGTCTGATGCAATTTCTTCTCATTCCAGAGGAGAAAATGATAGTCAAAATCTATCAGACAGTCAGAACTTATCAGATGAGGAGGAAGATCGTGACCCCTATGGCACGATTAATCTTCAGGATGCTCAGGATCCTTTTGCCTGAACATTTCAGTCAGCACCTGCCCCGGCAGCCTAGTCAGCTCAGTCAGCACACGCACCTGCTCCGGCAGCCTAGTCATCAGCTCAGTCAGCACATGCAGCCTAGTCATCAGCTCAGTCAGCACATGCACCTGTTCCGACAGCCTAGTCATCAGCTTCGTCAGCAGCATCTTTTGCTCCGACAGCCTCGCCAGCAGCATCTGCTTTCCCACCAAAAGCAGCCCTCAGTCAAAGCATCTGGCCCCACGGCCCCTTTATTCAAAAGAAGACGTCTGCTTTTCCACCGAAAGCAGATTCTTTTCTTTCTTTTACTTTTACTTTACCCTTAGTAAATGTAATATGTTTTTACTTTTACTTTACCTCAGTCATTGTAATAGTTCGTTTCCTTGCTCTATAAAAGGAATTCGAATTCATTTGTAAGAGGCAGACTTAGAAAGACTCAGAGCTCCTTCTCTGACAAATCTTTATAGAGCAAGGAAACGAACTATTACAATGACTGAGGTAAAGTAAAAGTAAAAACATATTACATTTACTAAGGGTAAAGTAAAAGTAAAAGAAAGAAAAGAATCTGCTTTCGGTGGAAAAGCAGACGTCTTCTTTTGAATAAAGGGGCCGTGGGGCCAGATGCTTTGACTGAGGGCTGCTTTTGGTGGGAAAGCAGATGCTGCTGGCGAGGCTGTCGGAGCAAAAGATGCTGCTGACGAAGCTGATGACTAGGCTGTCGGAACAGGTGCATGTGCTGACTGAGCTGATGACTAGGCTGCATGTGCTGACTGAGCTGATGACTAGGCTGCCGGAGCAGGTGCGTGTGCTGACTGAGCTGACTAGGCTGCCGGGGCAGGTGCTGACTGAAATGTTCAGGCAAAAGGATCCTGAGCATCCTGAAGATTAATCGTGCCATAGGGGTCACGATCTTCCTCCTCATCTGATAAGTTCTGACTGTCTGATAGATTTTGACTATCATTTTCTCCTCTGGAATGAGAAGAAATTGCATCAGACTTTTCATCTAACTGATCTAAACGTGCCTGGATGGCATCTGTAAGAACTTTTAACTGAGAGCTAGAATAACTGGAAACATCAGTGACCTTATGTGGACTAGATGGAGCGACCGACTTTAATTTTTCAGACGCTTTAACTGAAGATTTACTGGAAGATTCAATAGCTGGAGATTTGCTAACTGAAGGGGTCAAGGGAGTAGATGGAGAAGGAGGGAATTCCTTCTGAACTTGACCAACTATTCTATCGACACCAAATTTATCCCACCATTTGATATAAAAACGGCGAGAGACTTGAGAAATTGGGGAGATAACTGTTTGAGCTGACCTAATTCCTATGGAAGAAGGAGGCTGGAAAACTGTGACTTCTTGGGTGGCCGTAACGACATATTGCCATTTAAGGATCCAAGGGATTTTATATTTACTACAAAATATAAGGAATGCAGGAATTTCCTCATATTTTAGGAGATAGTTACTACGATGACAAAAATGTTCTAACTGAACCAGTAGTGGTTCTGGGAAGATTGCATGATCAAGACCATGCCGAGTCCACCAGAGAATGAACCACTTGGGGAACTGACTTTTGAACTTTTGATCGAACTGGAAAAACCAAGAATGACTATGATCATCATTCTGGTGAAGCATGATTTTAAACCAAGCCTCAATATAATCATAATAGCAATATGGGCTAGAATGATTAGAGAGCGACTTGAGATCGGAAGGATGACTACCCCAATCAGAAAGATTGAGAACCTGTTTAATATACAGCGAATGATAGAGAAGCTTGGAGCTATCATCGTTGGCATAAATAGGCTTGATGAATACTGACTCTGTTTCAATAAGAATATCCTTATAAAAGACCAAAGATTTATAAGGAGCGAGAGGAAGAAAATGCCATCCAGCAGGAAAATACTGGGCAGCTAATTTGACTGGGTCATTTTTTGGTTTCATTGGTAACTCGATGTGGAATAAGTGCTGATCATACTTAGCACGATATTCCGAAGCTGGGTTACTAGTGTTTGACGCAGATGCTTTGGATTGATTAGCAAAAATGTCAAACGGTTTAGGCTGACTAACAAGAACTGACGCATAGGGCTTGGGGACTGTACCAAGCACCTGGAATTTATTATGTGTTTGAGTTACTGGATGAGGAACAACAGTTCCTCTTGACTGGTTGACTGGGCCTGAGGAACGGCCATGACCTCGAGAAGATGATCCTCCTCGAACACTCATGGTGCTGCAATAGTACCTGTGTTAATGAATTCACGTGTCAGGAAATCAGGAACTGAGTTGTTACTACCTTTAATATATTCAATATCAAAATCAAAAATGCTTAATATAGCTTGCCATCTAGCGAAACAATGCTTAGAGGCGACGTTTTCAACGTCTTTTTCAAGAATGAATTTGGCTGATTTGCAATCTATCCTAACTAAGAATTTCTGATTTAGTAAATCTCTCTGAAATTTTTTAATACATAATACAAGTGACAAAATTTCTTTTTTAATAGTACTATATTTTAACTGTGTTGGGTTCCATGCGCCCGAATGGAAACGAACAATTTGTTCGTCAGAAGTGGGGGTTAACTGCTGTTTGAGAATGCCACCAAATCCGATGTCGGAGGCATCTGTTTCAACTATTTTGAATGCTGAATCATTAGAGATGCCAAGGCAAGGCAAAACCTTGACATATTTTTTAACTTGTTGGACGACAGAAGTATGAATGTCAGTCCATGGAGGGGGATTACTTTGTAAGCGCTGAAAAAGAGGCTTACAAATCTTCCTGAGATTCTTGTAGAACTTGCCTATATAATTAAGCGAGCCAAGAAATCTCTGTAGCTGAGTTTTGTCGGTAATCTTATCTGGAAATCGGTCGGCAAATTGAATAGCTCTGTCAATAGGCCGAGTGAGTCCTTGATAGAGGATTAGACCGAGAAACCTGACTTTTGTCAGAAACAGACTACACTTGGAAGGTGAAAGAACAAGACCATTGGTTTTAACTGTTTTGAAGAAAGAATTCAAATGTTTAGTATGTTCTTCAATAGTCTTGGAGAATACAAGGATATCATCGATGTATACAATAATAAAATGACTGAAGGGATTCAAAATATTATTGAGAATATTCTGAAATTCACTAGGTGCGTTTTTTAGTCCAAATGACTGAACATTCCATTCGTAATGTCCGAACGGAGTGGTGAATGCTGTTTTATACCTATCGTCTGGATGAATGGCTACTTGCCAGAATCCTGACTTAAGGTCAAATTTACTAAAGATGGTTGAAACACTTAACCTGCTAAGAAGGTCTTCCTTATTAGGTAAAGGGTATCTAATCCATTCAAGAACCTTGTTTAAGGGTTTGTAATTAATAACTAGGCGAGGGACACCTCTCTCTTTCTCAGCTTCATTATTAACATAGAAGGCTGGGCAAGACCATGGTGATTTACTATGTCTAATTAACCCTTTACTAAGGAGATCATTAATTTCCTTTTTACATAATTCCATTTGTTCATGACTCATTTGAATTGGTCTGGCTTTAGTGGGAATTAAGTGTTCTTTAAATTCTTTTGCATATGGTAATCTAACTGTGTGCTTCTTCCTATGCCAAAAAGCATTGGGAGAGTCAGAACATAGATTTGTTGTTAAATATTCTTTTAATTCACTAATTTTTTCTTGAACTCTATTGCTTTTAAGTTGTTCTTCAACTTGGTGATACTTAACTTCTTCCTTGAGGAAACTTAAGTGGGTAACTTTGCAGTTTAACAGATTAATTGACTTGGAGATTGATTCTTCTTGAATGAATTTTAAATCTCGTTCTTTAGGTTTGATTAGGAAATTAAATGTTATTTTCTTTCCTAAATGCTCACAGCTTAATCCTTTATTACTGGTAGTGAATGGATACAATAAATAAATAAATGGTAAACCTAAAATAATTTTATCTGTAAGATTGCGGATTAAAACAAAAGAAGTTTTAAAACACATTTCATCTTGACAGATATGGACTCTGGGTAATTTATATTTTATTTCCATATTACTACCATTAGCTGAATTAAGTTTTTCAGTAGTTTTTCTGTAGTATCTGGTGGGGATAAGACCCTCTTGAATACAGTTCAGATCTGCTCCAGTATCGACTAGGGCAGGGAGCTGAATAGAGAAGGTTTTATCAATAACTAATTTAATAGAGATATACCATTTTTGAATGGTAATGTCCTTAATTCTTTTAAGTGAAAGACCTTGAATAAAAAGATCAGGATCATCTTTAACACCTGATGATTCTGGTTCTTCATGACATTCATCACTGGAAGAAGAATCGTGTATTTGAAGATCTGACTTTTTATCATCAATCTCTTTCCTTAGATTAGAAATATCTAATTTTAGATTGGAAATCTCTTTCTTGAGTTTATTAACTTCATGATTTAATTCAGGGAGTGTAATTTCTCTAGCTGGTGATTTAAATCTTTCTAGTGTTTTGTTAAGACTAAAAACTGGCTTCTCTTTGGCTTTAAGAACCTTATCTGTAACTTTCTTATCTTTGTTTAATAAATCCTTTAATTGATTTAGATACTGGGTTTTTAATCCTGGGTCTACTATTTTACTAATCAAGTCAACTAATAACGAACACTCTTCGTCTTCTTTAGTAAGTACATTAATTCTTTTGCAACAATTATTACTGCAATTTTCAGTGCAGACAGTAACTTCGTTTTCTGTGTTTGATTCATCGTTACAAGTACTGCTAGTGCTAGAAGATTCAGGAGCATCTGAAACTTCATTATTACTATCGTTATTTTCAATTCTCATTAACTCAAGTATATGCTCAGTGTCTTCGGCTGAGATGTTTAATTGACTTAATTTTTGCTTAACTCTACATTCACTTTTAAAGTGTCCTTTCTGCCCACAATTGTGACAGACAATTTTACTTTTATCAAATTGTTTTGATTTTTTAATGGATTTCTTGTGTGTTGACTGAGGTTTTTTATAGTAAGAATCTTTATTGATTATTTTCTTATCTTGAGTATACCGTTTTTTACGATGTTTGTGACTCTTATGTGACTCAATATGTTTATGGGGATGCCGGTGCTTTCTTCTAGAGGGAGCAACGGGCGGTAAACCATATTGTTCACAGAAGGTGCCTAACTCATATTTAGCTTTCTTTTTATCCTTATTAGCTTGCTTAGCTAATTTAAAGTCAATACACATTTTTAATCCAATTTTTTGAATGTAACTTATAATGTCTCCATAAGTTAGATTATCGTAATCAATATATCCTAAATTTTTACTTAATTCTTCTCTAACTTTATGTGCAAATAACGACGGTAAACCATTAACAAACTTTTCTTTCCAGAAAGGCTTATTACTGTCATTTCGCATCATAACTCTAGAGGTGAACACATCCTTGTACCATCTAAAATCACTTAGAGTGGGACAAGTAAGATTACTTAATTGATCATGAATTCTTTCTGTGATGTTACTAGGAGTTCCAATAAAATGTTTAATTATAGTAAAGATTAAAGTATTAACTCCATCGGGCAACCCCATACCAACTTCCTCATTGAAGATGGGATTACCATCATCATCTCTTTGGATAGCATGAACTATTGATATCCTAATGTCTTCTGTGAGATGCTTCTCCCACCAAGATCTAAGAATACCAGTAAATCCACTAGCTATTAATTCAACTATGTCCGGTTGGGATAAATTGTTGAATTTGGTGATATAACTATTTGCTACCATTGACATATGATTTAATTTATTAAGGATTTCTTGTTCACTAAATCCATCAGTATTCCATTCATATATTTTATTGGATGAGACAGAAAATTGCTTATCTAGATTTCTCTCTTCGAATTGTAGATCCGGAGGAGTGGGTCTAGAGTACCAATTTCTGGTGATACTAGTGTTATTAACAGTTAATTTATTTAGCTGTTCATTAAGGTTAGAGGTTGATGAGTGAATGGAAGAACTGTCTTCGTCATTATCAGACTCAATTTGATCAATGACTGCAATAGTTCCACTCGTACCTGCTTCTGATTTAATTTTTTTAAATAACTTATCTATGGACTGAACTAATTCTTCATCCTTATTAGGTAAACCTAATTTGGTCCTATTTTCTGGTAATTTGATTAAGGGCTGTTCAATCTTTGAATCAGGTTTTGTAATTATATTTTCTTCAAATTTTTCCTCTATTCTGTCAAGCTGTTTTCCAACAGTTGCCAAATACTGATTGCTAAAGTTTAATTGTTCAATTATCTTTTTATCATCTTTAATTCCGTCGGGAATTTTAAAGGGACTGGCGATAACTGAGGTGTTCTTAACTGGTATTAAAACTGTTTCTAAGGGTGGGTGACTAGACGAAATTTTTGTTTTGTCTTCTTTAATCCACTGTGTCTTACTAATAACATTACACTTACTTTGGTACTGTTTATACCAATCGTAAAACGTAATGTTAATTTGTTCATTTTGAACGAATCTCTTCCATCTATTAACTATCTTTTCTCTTTCCTTTTCAGTAGGGTGATTAGATCTAAATAGATGTCTTTTTTCTTTATTCGATTTTGAATTAAAATCTTTTACTAAGTTATCCCATTCTAAAATAAATTCCTTTTTAATGACTCTAAGTTGATTATGAATAGGGGCATTAAAGTCAGACTGTGTGGGATACACAGATGACGCTGGGGACGAAGATCCTTCATCTCCATCAAGGTCGTTATGGGTATAACAGGGATGACTAACTTGTCCTTGATTAAAAATTCCTTTTAGTTTGACGTCTTTAATAGAAGGGTTAATTATTTCTGAATCTCTTCTAGTATGAATAACTGAAGGGGTTGAAGAACTGGAAATATCTTCAATAACAACTGGAATTCTAGTGCGTTCAAAACTAATTTTAACAGTTCCATCAGAAAACTGTTTGATGTTTTCAATATTTAATGAATTATTAATTATGGGTTGTTGTGGTAACTCATTTGGCAAAGTCCATTGGCTAGGTAATGTAATATCTTTCCAGAGAATTGTTCTTGGAATCTGGATATTAGCATCACTAGTTGAACTTTGAATTAAAACTGTCTGATCTTTAGGACTTTTATTAAGAGCATGAACGTTCAGATTTGACTTCATGGTCTTATAGTAAATCCGGTAGATCAACGCAATAGGTTGAGATCCCTCAATCATCTGAGTAATCTCTCCTTCAGTTTTAATATTTAAGGTTAATGCTTTAAATAAGTTTTGATCACTAAGGCTTAAAGTGAAATCTGGAAAACAATTAAAGTGAATTGGTCCATTATGCAAACTGGCTTCCATGGCACCAATTATACTAGGGTAGTAATTCAAAAATCTAGCGTCTCTAAGACAAAGGTAGATTGATGAGTTAATTCCTTTTCTATTAAGTGGTTTAACTGCAACTTGAATTAATCCTATATGAATAAAATTATAACCCTTTTTCCTATGTTTTTTAATAACTTCTGGAGATAACAGGCTACAATTTTCATATTCTTTATTAATTGCAAAAACTCTTTCAACTGTTTTAACATTGTAATCTGTTTTAAATTTGTCTGAAAATGTTGACTGATAAATTTCTTTGGGGGAAACCCTAGGTATGTTCCAATTATTCAAAACTTGATTTAGGTTTTCATAACTCTGTTCTTCCTGGTTGACAATATCTGGGACTGGAGGTAAAGTCGACCTGTTACTAACTGAGGAGTTGGATCTAAATAATCTACTCATCTTGACTGTTTCAAAATATATTCTGGTTCAAGGTTCATTCATGCATACCCCTTTTACCCTTAGTAAACTCATACCTATGTTCTAAAACCCGACACTGCTCACACCCTGGAGACTTACAAAAGGTTTGACACGAACTAGGTGGTCTACAGGTAAATTAGGTGACTTCAGAAATCTTGAAGAAGAAGATAAGTTTGAAAAAGAAAGATGAATTTGATCAAATAGATCTAACTAAGCAAATAGGAAAAACATACAACTTGGCTCTGATACCATTTGGGACGGAAGCAAGAATAGATGAACAGAGTAGAGACGCGCATACAAGCACAAGTTAAATATGATAATAAAATAAGTTTTATTGATTCAAGATATTTACAAGTGCGGAAGTAAAAGTAATTTACTTAAGTAAAAGTAAAACGAAAGAAACAGTTTACATTTACTTTTACATTGGTAAATGTAAAAAACATTTAACTAAGTTAAAAACATTTAACTTAAAGTAAAAGCAAAAGTTATTCTTTTACTTTTACTTTTACATTTACTAAAGTAAAAGACTTTTGCTTTAGGTAAAAGCAAAAGCTGATCTGATGGTTGTCGGCCATCAGTGCTGACTGAAGATGCCAGAGCCGAATATAAAAGCTTTGAGGAAGATTACTTTGTAAGGTGCCGGTTTACTTGTTATATGGTATCAGAGCCACACGGTTGGTTCTTGATACTATCGGCGATTTCGATTTAGAACGGAGGTATGCGTTCTGTTTAAACATTTTAGCAAACTTTTATTTTTCTTGCTCCGCTTTTAGTAACCGGACCTTCGCCGTTAAACACCCAAGATCGCCTTAAGTCCCGATTAGTGCCTATTTGTAAGTCTCTAGTAAGAGAGCAGTGTAAGGCCAAAGGGAATCTTTAGATCTGAGGGGTATGATTTATCGGCAAGTAAGGCCTTTTAAGTGGACCTTCAAGAAAAAGAATTTTTGTTTAACCGATTTTCAGAGTCTTCTGTTTGGATCGATTTACTGATAGATCAGGACCAATCGAGTGATCCTTTGTTTCAGATTTCATCTGATTTGTTTTTAAACAAAAACTTTTTCAAAATCAATAAATTTTGAAGATCTGACCAATTTTTCGGTGAAATTTTTTTTCTCTCTCCTTCTTTTGTAAACAAAATTTTTGGGGGTGAAAGGGTTATTTCCTGGATAAAAATTTTGAGGTGGAAATGTATGGAGGTGATGACTCGTCGGAGAAGACGATCAACAGTTCCATCCGGCACCGGAGGAGACGGATCAGTTAACCGGAGAAGCCGCTGGAGAAGACGACGGAACAGTCGCTGGAGTCAACCGGAGGAGTCACCGGAGAAGACGACGCAACAGTCGCCTTCAGTCAACAATGATGGCCCACGCCATCATCAGTCAACATGGATGGCCGACAGCCATCAGTCAGCTTTTGCTTTTACCTAAAGCAAAAGCCTTTTACTTTAGTAAATGTAAAAGTAAAAGAATAACTTTTGCTTTTACTTTAAGTTAAATGTTTTTAACTTAGTTAAATGTTTTTAACATTTACCAATGTAAAAGTAAATGTAAAATGTTTCTTACGTTAGTAAAAGTAAAACGTAAGAAACATTTTACATTTACTTTTACATTGGTAAATGTTAAAAACATTTAACTAAGTTAAAAACATTTAACTTAAAGTAAAAGCAAAAGTTATTCTTTTACTTTTACATTTACTAAAGTAAAAGGCTTTTGCTTTAGGTAAAAGCAAAAGCTGACTGATGGCTGTCGGCCATCCATGTTGACTGATGATGGCGTGGGCCATCATTGTTGACTGAAGGCGACTGTTGCGTCGTCTTCTCCGGTGACTCCTCCGGTTGACTCCAGCGACTGTTCCGTCGTCTTCTCCAGCGGCTTCTCCGGTTAACTGATCCGTCTCCTCCGGTGCCGGATGGAACTGTTGATCGTCTTCTCCGACGAGTCATCACCTCCATACATTTCCACCTCAAAATTTTTATCCAGGAAATAACCCTTTCACCCCCAAAAATTTTGTTTACAAAAGAAGGAGAGAGAAAAAAAATTTCACCGAAAAATTGGTCAGATCTTCAAAATTTATTGATTTTGAAAAAGTTTTTGTTTAAAAACAAATCAGATGAAATCTGAAACAAAGGATCACTCGATTGGTCCTGATCTATCAGTAAATCGATCCAAACAGAAGACTCTGAAAACCGGTTAAACAAAAATTCTTTTTCTTGAAGGTCCACTTAAAAGGCCTTACTTGCCGATAAATCATACCCCTCAGATCTAAAGATTCCCTTTGGCCTTACACTGCTCTCTTACTAGAGACTTACAAATAGGCACTAATCGGGACTTAAGGCGATCTTGGGTGTTTAACGGCGAAGGTCCGGTTACTAAAAGCGGAGCAAGAAAAATAAAAGTTTGCTAAAATGTTTAAACAGAACGCATACCTCCGTTCTAAATCGAAATCGCCGATAGTATCAAGAACCAACCGTGTGGCTCTGATACCATATAACAGCAGATAAGTTTTTTTTTTTTTTATAAAGAAAAAACTTAAACAGAAAAGAAAAGATTAAGAAGATGACCGGTGAATCGGTAAAGTAATCTATTTCTTTTATTTATAAACAGTTGAGGAAGGGATTACATATATCCTAGACTAACTCTTTGAGGAAGATCGAAGTATGAAGAACTTCGACTTCATCTTCTGACTAAGAAGATCGAAGCTGGAAGCTTCGTCTCCGGCTAACTCTAGAGAGAAGGGAGAGAGCGGACCTCAGGTGAGGTTTTCTTACAAAAGAAAAGCCTAAGAAAAACCTGAAGAACTCTAACACTTCGAGTTCTTTAAATAGAAAAACTGAAAAGTAAATTACTATTGATTCACGCAGGAATCACTATTACATTGACTGAAGTAAAAGTAATTTACTTAAGTAAAAGTAAAACGTAAGAAACATTTTACATTTACTTTTACATTGGTAAATGTTAAAAACATTTAACTAAGTTAAAAACATTTAACTTAAAGTAAAAGCAAAAGTTATTCTTTTACTTTTACATTTACTAAAGTAAAAGGCTTTTGCTTTAGGTAAAAGCAAAAGCTGACTGATGGCTGTCGGCCATCCATGTTGACTGATGATGGCGTGGGCCATCATTGTTGACTGAAGGCGACTGTTGCGTCGTCTTCTCCGGTGACTCCTCCGGTTGACTCCAGCGACTGTTCCGTCGTCTTCTCCAGCGACTGTGCTTGTATGCTTTAAGTTGTATGTTGTTCCTATCTGCTTAGTTAGATCTATTTGATCAAATTCATCTTTCTTTTTCAAACTTATCTTCTTCTTCAAGATTTCTGAAGTCACCTAATTTACCTGTAGACCACCTAGTTCGTGTCAAACCTTTTGTAAGTCTCCAGGGTGTGAGCAGTGTCGGGTTTTAGAACATAGGTATGAGTTTACTAAGGGTAAAAGGGGTATGCATGAATGAACCTTGAACCAGAATATATTTTGAAACAGTCAAGATGAGTAGATTATTTAGATCCAACTCCTCAGTTAGTAACAGGTCGACTTTACCTCCAGTCCCAGATATTGTCAACCAGGAAGAACAGAGTTATGAAAACCTAAATCAAGTTTTGAATAATTGGAACATACCTAGGGTTTCCCCCAAAGAAATTTATCAGTCAACATTTTCAGACAAATTTAAAACAGATTACAATGTTAAAACAGTTGAAAGAGTTTTTGCAATTAATAAAGAATATGAAAATTGTAGCCTGTTATCTCCAGAAGTTATTAAAAAACATAGGAAAAAGGGTTATAATTTTATTCATATAGGATTAATTCAAGTTGCAGTTAAACCACTTAATAGAAAAGGAATTAACTCATCAATCTACCTTTGTCTTAGAGACGCTAGATTTTTGAATTACTACCCTAGTATAATTGGTGCCATGGAAGCCAGTTTGCATAATGGACCAATTCACTTTAATTGTTTTCCAGATTTCACTTTAAGCCTTAGTGATCAAAACTTATTTAAAGCATTAACCTTAAATATTAAAACTGAAGGAGAGATTACTCAGATGATTGAGGGATCTCAACCTATTGCGTTGATCTACCGGATTTACTATAAGACCATGAAGTCAAATCTGAACGTTCATGCTCTTAATAAAAGTCCTAAAGATCAGACAGTTTTAATTCAAAGTTCAACTAGTGATGCTAATATCCAGATTCCAAGAACAATTCTCTGGAAAGATATTACATTACCTAGCCAATGGACTTTGCCAAATGAGTTACCACAACAACCCATAATTAATAATTCATTAAATATTGAAAACATCAAATAGTTTTCTGATGGAACTATTAAAATTAGTTTTGAACGCACTAGAATTCCAGTTGTTATTGAAGATATTTCCAGTTCTTCAACCCCTTCAGTTATTCATACTAGAAGAGATTCAGAAATAATTAACCCTTCTATTAAAGACGTCAAACTAAAAGGAATTTTTAATCAAGGACAAGTTAGTCATCCCTGTTATACCCATAACGACCTTGATGGAGATGAAGGATCTTCGTCCCCAGCGTCATCTGTGTATCCCACACAGTCTGACTTTAATGCCCCTATTCATAATCAACTTAGAGTCATTAAAAAGGAATTTATTTTAGAATGGGATAACTTAGTAAAAGATTTTAATTCAAAATCGAATAAAGAAAAAAGACATCTATTTAGATCTAATCACCCTACTGAAAAGGAAAGAGAAAAGATAGTTAATAGATGGAAGAGATTCGTTCAAAATGAACAAATTAACATTACGTTTTACGATTGGTATAAACAGTACCAAAGTAAGTGTAATGTTATTAGTAAGACACAGTGGATTAAAGAAGACAAAACAAAAATTTCGTCTAGTCACCCACCCTTAGAAACAGTTTTAATACCAGTTAAGAACACCTCAGTTATCGCCAGTCCCTTTAAAATTCCCGACGGAATTAAAGATGATAAAAAGATAATTGAACAATTAAACTTTAGCAATCAGTATTTGGCAACTGTTGGAAAACAGCTTGACAGAATAGAGGAAAAATTTGAAGAAAATATAATTACAAAACCTGATTCAAAGATTGAACAGCCCTTAATCAAATTACCAGAAAATAGGACCAAATTAGGTTTACCTAATAAGGATGAAGAATTAGTTCAGTCCATAGATAAGTTATTTAAAAAAATTAAATCAGAAGCAGGTACGAGTGGAACTATTGCAGTCATTGATCAAATTGAGTCTGATAATGACGAAGACAGTTCTTCCATTCACTCATCAACCTCTAACCTTAATGAACAGCTAAATAAATTAACTGTTAATAACACTAGTATCACCAGAAATTGGTACTCTAGACCCACTCCTCCGGATCTACAATTCGAAGAGAGAAATCTAGATAAGCAATTTTCTGTCTCATCCAATAAAATATATGAATGGAATACTGATGGATTTAGTGAACAAGAAATCCTTAATAAATTAAATCATATGTCAATGGTAGCAAATAGTTATATCACCAAATTCAACAATTTATCCCAACCGGACATAGTTGAATTAATAGCTAGTGGATTTACTGGTATTCTTAGATCTTGGTGGGAGAAGCATCTCACAGAAGACATTAGGATATCAATAGTTCATGCTATCCAAAGAGATGATGATGGTAATCCCATCTTCAATGAGGAAGTTGGTATGGGGTTGCCCGATGGAGTTAATACTTTAATCTTTACTATAATTAAACATTTTATTGGAACTCCTAGTAACATCACAGAAAGAATTCATGATCAATTAAGTAATCTTACTTGTCCCACTCTAAGTGATTTTAGATGGTACAAGGATGTGTTCACCTCTAGAGTTATGATGCGAAATGACAGTAATAAGCCTTTCTGGAAAGAAAAGTTTGTTAATGGTTTACCGTCGTTATTTGCACATAAAGTTAGAGAAGAATTAAGTAAAAATTTAGGATATATTGATTACGATAATCTAACTTATGGAGACATTATAAGTTACATTCAAAAAATTGGATTAAAAATGTGTATTGACTTTAAATTAGCTAAGCAAGCTAATAAGGATAAAAAGAAAGCTAAATATGAGTTAGGCACCTTCTGTGAACAATATGGTTTACCGCCCGTTGCTCCCTCTAGAAGAAAGCACCGGCATCCCCATAAACATATTGAGTCACATAAGAGTCACAAACATCGTAAAAAACGGTATACTCAAGATAAGAAAATAATCAATAAAGATTCTTACTATAAAAAACCTCAGTCAACACACAAGAAATCCATTAAAAAATCAAAACAATTTGATAAAAGTAAAATTGTCTGTCACAATTGTGGGCAGAAAGGACACTTTAAAAGTGAATGTAGAGTTAAGCAAAAATTAAGTCAATTAAACATCTCAGCCGAAGACACTGAGCATATACTTGAGTTAATGAGAATTGAAAATAACGATAGTAATAATGAAGTTTCAGATGCTCCTGAATCTTCTAGCACTAGCAGTACTTGTAACGATGAATCAAACACAGAAAACGAAGTTACTGTCTGCACTGAAAATTGCAGTAATAATTGTTGCAAAAGAATTAATGTACTTACTAAAGAAGACGAAGAGTGTTCGTTATTAGTTGACTTGATTAGTAAAATAGTAGACCCAGGATTAAAAACCCAGTATCTAAATCAATTAAAGGATTTATTAAACAAAGATAAGAAAGTTACAGATAAGGTTCTTAAAGCCAAAGAGAAGCCAGTTTTTAGTCTTAATAAAACACTAGAAAGATTTAAATCACCAGCTAGAGAAATTACACTCCCTGAATTAAATCATGAAGTTAATAAACTCAAGAAAGAGATTTCCAATCTAAAATTAGATATTTCTAATCTAAGGAAAGAGATTGATGATAAAAAGTCAGATCTTCAAATACACGATTCTTCTTCCAGTGATGAATGTCATGAAGAACCAGAATCATCAGGTGTTAAAGATGATCCTGATCTTTTTATTCAAGGTCTTTCACTTAAAAGAATTAAGGACATTACCATTCAAAAATGGTATATCTCTATTAAATTAGTTATTGATAAAACCTTCTCTATTCAGCTCCCTGCCCTAGTCGATACTGGAGCAGATCTGAACTGTATTCAAGAGGGTCTTATCCCCACCAGATACTACAGAAAAACTACTGAAAAACTTAATTCAGCTAATGGTAGTAATATGGAAATAAAATATAAATTACCCAGAGTCCATATCTGTCAAGATGAAATGTGTTTTAAAACTTCTTTTGTTTTAATCCGCAATCTTACAGACAAAATTATTTTAGGTTTACCATTTATTTATTTATTGTATCCATTCACTACCAGTAATAAAGGATTAAGCTGTGAGCATTTAGGAAAGAAAATAACATTTAATTTCCTAATCAAACCTAAAGAACGAGATTTAAAATTCATTCAAGAAGAATCAATCTCCAAGTCAATTAATCTGTTAAACTGCAAAGTTACCCACTTAAGTTTCCTCAAGGAAGAAGTTAAGTATCACCAAGTTGAAGAACAACTTAAAAGCAATAGAGTTCAAGAAAAAATTAGTGAATTAAAAGAATATTTAACAACAAATCTATGTTCTGACTCTCCCAATGCTTTTTGGCATAGGAAGAAGCACACAGTTAGATTACCATATGCAAAAGAATTTAAAGAACACTTAATTCCCACTAAAGCCAGACCAATTCAAATGAGTCATGAACAAATGGAATTATGTAAAAAGGAAATTAATGATCTCCTTAGTAAAGGGTTAATTAGACCTAGTAAATCACCATGGTCTTGCCCAGCCTTCTATGTTAATAATGAAGCTGAGAAAGAGAGAGGTGTCCCTCGCCTAGTTATTAATTACAAACCCTTAAACAAGGTTCTTGAATGGATTAGATACCCTTTACCTAATAAGGAAGACCTTCTTAGCAGGTTAAGTGTTTCAACCATCTTTAGTAAATTTGACCTTAAGTCAGGATTCTGGCAAGTAGCCATTCATCCAGACGATAGGTATAAAACAGCATTCACCACTCCGTTCGGACATTACGAATGGAATGTTCAGTCATTTGGACTAAAAAACGCACCTAGTGAATTTCAGAATATTCTCAATAATATTTTGAATCCCTTCAGTCATTTTATTATTGTATACATCGATGATATCCTTGTATTCTCCAAGACTATTGAAGAACATACTAAACATTTGAATTCTTTCTTCAAAACAGTTAAAACCAATGGTCTTGTTCTTTCACCTTCCAAGTGTAGTCTGTTTCTGACAAAAGTCAGGTTTCTCGGTCTAATCCTCTATCAAGGACTCACTCGGCCTATTGACAGAGCTATTCAATTTGCCGACCGATTTCCAGATAAGATTACCGACAAAACTCAGCTACAGAGATTTCTTGGCTCGCTTAATTATATAGGCAAGTTCTACAAGAATCTCAGGAAGATTTGTAAGCCTCTTTTTCAGCGCTTACAAAGTAATCCCCCTCCATGGACTGACATTCATACTTCTGTCGTCCAACAAGTTAAAAAATATATCAAGGTTTTGCCTTGCCTTGGCATCTCTAATGATTCAGCATTCAAAATAGTTGAAACAGATGCCTCCGACATCGGATTTGGTGGCATTCTCAAACAGCAGTTAACCCCCACTTCTGACGAACAAATTGTTCGTTTCCATTCGGGCGCATGGAACCCAACACAGTTAAAATATAGTACTATTAAAAAAGAAATTTTGTCACTTGTATTATGTATTAAAAAATTTCAGAGAGATTTACTAAATCAGAAATTCTTAGTTAGGATAGATTGCAAATCAGCCAAATTCATTCTTGAAAAAGACGTTGAAAACGTCGCCTCTAAGCATTCTTTCGCTAGATGGCAAGCTATATTAAGCATTTTTGATTTTGATATTGAATATATTAAAGGTAGTAACAACTCAGTTCCTGATTTCCTGACACGTGAATTCATTAACACAGGTACTATTGCAGCACCATGAGTGTTCGAGGAGGATCATCTTCTCGAGGTCATGGCCGTTCCTCAGGCCCAGTCAACCAGTCAAGAGGAACTGTTGTTCCTCATCCAGTAACTCAAACACATAATAAATTCCAGGTGCTTGGTACAGTCCCCAAGCCCTATGCGTCAGTTCTTGTTAGTCAGCCTAAACCGTTTGACATTTTTGCTAATCAATCCAAAGCATCTGCGTCAAACACTAGTAACCCAGCTTCGGAATATCGTGCTAAGTATGATCAGCACTTATTCCACATCGAGTTACCAATGAAACTAAAAAATGACCCAGTCATATTAGCTGCCCAGTATTTTCCTGCTGGATGGCATTTTCTTCCTCTCGTTCCTTATAAATCTTTGGTCTTTTATAAGGATATTCTTATTGAAACAGAGTCAGTATTCATCAAGCCTATTTATGCCAACGATGATAGCTCCAAGCTTCTCTATCATTCGCTGTATATTAAACAGGTTCTCAATCTTTCTGATTGGGGTAGTCATCCTTCCGATCTCAAGTCGCTCTCTAATCATTCTAGCCCATATTGCTATTATGATTATATTGAGGCTTGGTTTAAAATCATGCTTCACCAGAATGATGATCATAGTCATTCTTGGTTTTTCCAGTTCGATCAAAAGTTCAAAAGTCAGTTCCCCAAGTGGTTCATTCTCTGGTGGACTCGGCATGGTCTTGATCATGCAATCTTCCCAGAACCATTACTGGTTCAGTTAGAACATTTTTGTCATCGTAGTAACTATCTCCCAAAATATGAGGAAATTCCTGCATTCCTTATATTTTGTAGTAAATATAAAATCCCTTGGATCCTTAAATGGCAATATGTCGTTACGGCCACCCAAGAAGTCACAGTTTTCCAGCCTCCTTCTTCCATAGGAATTAGGTCAGCTCAAACAGTTATCTCCCCAATTTCTCAAGTCTCTCGCCGTTTTTATATCAAATGGTGGGATAAATTTGGTGTCGACAGAATAGTTGGTCAAGTTCAGAAGGAATTCCCTCCTTCTCCATCTACTCCCTTGACCCCTTCAGTTAGCAAATCTCCAGCTATTGAATCTTCCAGTAAATCTTCAGTTAAAGCGTCTGAAAAATTAAAGTCGGTCGCTCCATCTAGTCCACATAAGGTCACTGATGTTTCCAGTTATTCTAGCTCTCAGTTAAAAGTTCTTACAGATGCCATCCAGGCACGTTTAGATCAGTTAGATGAAAAGTCTGATGCAATTTCTTCTCATTCCAGAGGAGAAAATGATAGTCAAAATCTATCAGACAGTCAGAACTTATCAGATGAGGAGGAAGATCGTGACCCCTATGGCACGATTAATCTTCAGGATGCTCAGGATCCTTTTGCCTGAACATTTCAGTCAGCACCTGCCCCGGCAGCCTAGTCAGCTCAGTCAGCACACGCACCTGCTCCGGCAGCCTAGTCATCAGCTCAGTCAGCACATGCAGCCTAGTCATCAGCTCAGTCAGCACATGCACCTGTTCCGGCAGCCTAGTCATCAGCTTCGTCAGCAGCATCTTTTGCTCCGACAGCCTCGCCAGCAGCATCTGCTTTCCCACCAAAAGCAGCCCTCAGTCAAAGCATCTGGCCCCACGGCCCCTTTATTCAAAAGAAGACGTCTGCTTTTCCACCGAAAGCAGATTCTTTTCTTTCTTTTACTTTTACTTTACCCTTAGTAAATGTAATATGTTTTTACTTTTACTTTACCTCAGTCATTGTAATAGTTCGTTTCCTTGCTCTATAAAAGGAATTCGAATTCATTTGTAAGAGGCAGACTTAGAAAGACTCAGAGCTCCTTCTCTGACAAATCTTTAGCCTCTACCGCTGTTTAGCCTACCTAGCCCCTCTCCAGCGGTAGAGGCTAAAGATTTGTCAGAGAAGGAGCTCTGAGTCTTTCTAAGTCTGCCTCTTACAAATCAATTCGAATTCCTTTTATAGAGCAAGGAAACGAACTATTACAATGACTGAGGTAAAGTAAAAGTAAAAACATATTACATTTACTAAGGGTGAAGTAAAAGTAAAAGAAAGAAAAGAATCTGCTTTCGGTGGAAAAGCAGACGTCTTCTTTTGAATAAAGGGGCCGTGGGGCCAGATGCTTTGACTGAGGGCTGCTTTTGGTGGGAAAGCAGATGCTGCTGGCGAGGCTGTCGGAGCAAAAGATGCTGCTGACGAAGCTGATGACTAGGCTGCCGGAACAGGTGCATGTGCTGACTGAGCTGATGACTAGGCTGCATGTGCTGACTGAGCTGATGACTAGGCTGCCGGAGCAGGTGCGTGTGCTGACTGAGCTGACTAGGCTGCCGGGGCAGGTGCTGACTGAAATGTTCAGGCAAAAGGATCCTGAGCATCCTGAAGATTAATCGTGCCATAGGGGTCACGATCTTCCTCCTCATCTGATAAGTTCTGACTGTCTGATAGATTTTGACTATCATTTTCTCCTCTGGAATGAGAAGAAATTGCATCAGACTTTTCATCTAACTGATCTAAACGTGCCTGGATGGCATCTGTAAGAACTTTTAACTGAGAGCTAGAATAACTGGAAACATCAGTGACCTTATGTGGACTAGATGGAGCGACCGACTTTAATTTTTCAGACGCTTTAACTGAAGATTTACTGGAAGATTCAATAGCTGGAGATTTGCTAACTGAAGGGGTCAAGGGAGTAGATGGAGAAGGAGGGAATTCCTTCTGAACTTGACCAACTATTCTGTCGACACCAAATTTATCCCACCATTTGATATAAAAACGGCGAGAGACTTGAGAAATTGGGGAGATAACTGTTTGAGCTGACCTAATTCCTATGGAAGAAGGAGGCTGGAAAACTGTGACTTCTTGGGTGGCCGTAACGACATATTGCCATTTAAGGATCCAAGGGATTTTATATTTACTACAAAATATAAGGAATGCAGGAATTTCCTCATATTTTGGGAGATAGTTACTACGATGACAAAAATGTTCTAACTGAACCAGTAGTGGTTCTGGGAAGATTGCATGATCAAGACCATGCCGAGTCCACCAGAGAATGAACCACTTGGGGAACTGACTTTTGAACTTTTGATCGAACTGGAAAAACCAAGAATGACTATGATCATCATTCTGGTGAAGCATGATTTTAAACCAAGCCTCAATATAATCATAATAGCAATATGGGCTAGAATGATTAGAGAGCGACTTGAGATCGGAAGGATGACTACCCCAATCAGAAAGATTGAGAACCTGTTTAATATACAGCGAATGATAGAGAAGCTTGGAGCTATCATCGTTGGCATAAATAGGCTTGATGAATACTGACTCTGTTTCAATAAGAATATCCTTATAAAAGACCAAAGATTTATAAGGAGCGAGAGGAAGAAAATGCCATCCAGCAGGAAAATACTGGGCAGCTAATTTGACTGGGTCATTTTTTGGTTTCATTGGTAACTCGATGTGGAATAAGTGCTGATCATACTTAGCACGATATTCCGAAGCTGGGTTACTAGTGTTTGACGCAGATGCTTTGGATTGATTAGCAAAAATGTCAAACGGTTTAGGCTGACTAACAAGAACTGACGCATAGGGCTTGGGGACTGTACCAAGCACCTGGAATTTATTATGTGTTTGAGTTACTGGATGAGGAACAACAGTTCCTCTTGACTGGTTGACTGGGCCTGAGGAACGGCCATGACCTCGAGAAGATGATCCTCCTCGAACACTCATGGTGCTGCAATAGTACCTGTGTTAATGAATTCACGTGTCAGGAAATCAGGAACTGAGTTGTTACTACCTTTAATATATTCAATATCAAAATCAAAAATGCTTAATATAGCTTGCCATCTAGCGAAAGAATGCTTAGAGGCGACGTTTTCAACGTCTTTTTCAAGAATGAATTTGGCTGATTTGCAATCTATCCTAACTAAGAATTTCTGATTTAGTAAATCTCTCTGAAATTTTTTAATACATAATACAAGTGACAAAATTTCTTTTTTAATAGTACTATATTTTAACTGTGTTGGGTTCCATGCGCCCGAATGGAAACGAACAATTTGTTCGTCAGAAGTGGGGGTTAACTGCTGTTTGAGAATGCCACCAAATCCGATGTCGGAGGCATCTGTTTCAACTATTTTGAATGCTGAATCATTAGAGATGCCAAGGCAAGGCAAAACCTTGACATATTTTTTAACTTGTTGGACGACAGAAGTATGAATGTCAGTCCATGGAGGGGGATTACTTTGTAAGCGCTGAAAAAGAGGCTTACAAATCTTCCTGAGATTCTTGTAGAACTTGCCTATATAATTAAGCGAGCCAAGAAATCTCTGTAGCTGAGTTTTGTCGGTAATCTTATCTGGAAATCGGTCGGCAAATTGAATAGCTCTGTCAATAGGCCGAGTGAGTCCTTGATAGAGGATTAGACCGAGAAACCTGACTTTTGTCAGAAACAGACTACACTTGGAAGGTGAAAGAACAAGACCATTGGTTTTAACTGTTTTGAAGAAAGAATTCAAATGTTTAGTATGTTCTTCAATAGTCTTGGAGAATACAAGGATGTCATCGATGTATACAATAATAAAATGACTGAAGGGATTCAAAATATTATTGAGAATATTCTGAAATTCACTAGGTGCGTTTTTTAGTCCAAATGACTGAACATTCCATTCGTAATGTCCGAACGGAGTGGTGAATGCTGTTTTATACCTATCGTCTGGATGAATGGCTACTTGCCAGAATCCTGACTTAAGGTCAAATTTACTAAAGATGGTTGAAACACTTAACCTGCTAAGAAGGTCTTCCTTATTAGGTAAAGGGTATCTAATCCATTCAAGAACCTTGTTTAAGGGTTTGTAATTAATAACTAGGCGAGGGACACCTCTCTCTTTCTCAGCTTCATTATTAACATAGAAGGCTGGGCAAGACCATGGTGATTTACTATGTCTAATTAACCCTTTACTAAGGAGATCATTAATTTCCTTTTTACATAATTCCATTTGTTCATGACTCATTTGAATTGGTCTGGCTTTAGTGGGAATTAAGTGTTCTTTAAATTCTTTTGCATATGGTAATCTAACTGTGTGCTTCTTCCTATGCCAAAAAGCATTGGGAGAGTCAGAACATAGATTTGTTGTTAAATATTCTTTTAATTCACTAATTTTTTCTTGAACTCTATTGCTTTTAAGTTGTTCTTCAACTTGGTGATACTTAACTTCTTCCTTGAGGAAACTTAAGTGGGTAACTTTGCAGTTTAACAGATTAATTGACTTGGAGATTGATTCTTCTTGAATGAATTTTAAATCTCGTTCTTTAGGTTTGATTAGGAAATTAAATGTTATTTTCTTTCCTAAATGCTCACAGCTTAATCCTTTATTACTGGTAGTGAATGGATACAATAAATAAATAAATGGTAAACCTAAAATAATTTTGTCTGTAAGATTGCGGATTAAAACAAAAGAAGTTTTAAAACACATTTCATCTTGACAGATATGGACTCTGGGTAATTTATATTTTATTTCCATATTACTACCATTAGCTGAATTAAGTTTTTCAGTAGTTTTTCTGTAGTATCTGGTGGGGATAAGACCCTCTTGAATACAGTTCAGATCTGCTCCAGTATCGACTAGGGCAGGGAGCTGAATAGAGAAGGTTTTATCAATAACTAATTTAATAGAGATATACCATTTTTGAATGGTAATGTCCTTAATTCTTTTAAGTGAAAGACCTTGAATAAAAAGATCAGGATCATCTTTAACACCTGATGATTCTGGTTCTTCATGACATTCATCACTGGAAGAAGAATCGTGTATTTGAAGATCTGACTTTTTATCATCAATCTCTTTCCTTAGATTAGAAATATCTAATTTTAGATTGGAAATCTCTTTCTTGAGTTTATTAACTTCATGATTTAATTCAGGGAGTGTAATTTCTCTAGCTGGTGATTTAAATCTTTCTAGTGTTTTATTAAGACTAAAAACTGGCTTCTCTTTGGCTTTAAGAACCTTATCTGTAACTTTCTTATCTTTGTTTAATAAATCCTTTAATTGATTTAGATACTGGGTTTTTAATCCTGGGTCTACTATTTTACTAATCAAGTCAACTAATAACGAACACTCTTCGTCTTCTTTAGTAAGTACATTAATTCTTTTGCAACAATTATTACTGCAATTTTCAGTGCAGACAGTAACTTCGTTTTCTGTGTTTGATTCATCGTTACAAGTACTGCTAGTGCTAGAAGATTCAGGAGCATCTGAAACTTCATTATTACTATCGTTATTTTCAATTCTCATTAACTCAAGTATATGCTCAGTGTCTTCGGCTGAGATGTTTAATTGACTTAATTTTTGCTTAACTCTACATTCACTTTTAAAGTGTCCTTTCTGCCCACAATTGTGACAGACAATTTTACTTTTATCAAATTGTTTTGATTTTTTAATGGATTTCTTGTGTGTTGACTGAGGTTTTTTATAGTAAGAATCTTTATTGATTATTTTCTTATCTTGAGTATACCGTTTTTTACGATGTTTGTGACTCTTATGTGACTCAATATGTTTATGGGGATGCCGGTGCTTTCTTCTAGAGGGAGCAACGGGCGGTAAACCATATTGTTCACAGAAGGTGCCTAACTCATATTTAGCTTTCTTTTTATCCTTATTAGCTTGCTTAGCTAATTTAAAGTTAACACTCATGGTGCTGCTATTGAATAGATGAACAAATGGTGCTTTCTCAAGTCTCTCGCCGTTTTTATATCAAATGGTGGGATAAATTTGGTGTCGATAGAATAGTTGGTCAAGTTCAGAAGGAATTCCCTCCTTCTCCATCTACTCCCTTGACCCCTTCAGTTAGCAAATCTCCAGCTATTGAATCTTCCAGTAAATCTTCAGTTAAAGCGTCTGAAAAATTAAAGTCGGTCGCTCCATCTAGTCCACATAAGGTCACTGATGTTTCCAGTTATTCTAGCTCTCAGTTAAAAGTTCTTACAGATGCCATCCAGGCACGTTTAGATCAGTTAGATGAAAAGTCTGATGCAATTTCTTCTCATTCCAGAGGAGAAAATGATAGTCAAAATCTATCAGACAGTCAAAACTTATCAGATGAGGAGGAAGATCGTGACCCCTATGGCACGATTAATCTTCAGGATGCTCAGGATCCTTTTGCCTGAACATTTCAGTCAGCACCTGCCCCGGCAGCCTAGTCAGCTCAGTCAGCACACGCACCTGCTCCGGCAGCCTAGTCATCAGCTCAGTCAGCACATGCAGCCTAGTCATCAGCTCAGTCAGCACATGCACCTGTTCCGACAGCCTAGTCATCAGCTTCGTCAGCAGCATCTTTTGCTCCGACAGCCTCGCCAACAGCATCTGCTTTCCCACCAAAAGCAGCCCTCAGTCAAAGCATCTGGCCCCACGGCCCCTTTATTCAAAAGAAGACGTCTGCTTTTCCACCGAAAGCAGATTCTTTTCTTTCTTTTACTTTTACTTTACCCTTAGTAAATGTAATATGTTTTTACTTTTACTTTACCTCAGTCATTGTAATAGTTCGTTTCCTTGCTCTATAAAAGGAATTCGAATTCATTTGTAAGAGGCAGACTTAGAAATTGGGGAGATAACTGTTTGAGCTGACCTAATTCCTATGGAAGAAGGAGGCTGGAAAACTGTGACTTCTTGGGTGGCCGTAACGACATATTGCCATTTAAGGATCCAAGGGATTTTATATTTACTACAAAATATAAGGAATGCAGGAATTTCCTCATATTTTGGGAGATAGTTACTACGATGACAAAAATGTTCTAACTGAACCAGTAGTGGTTCTGGGAAGATTGCATGATCAAGACCATGCCGAGTCCACCAGAGAATGAACCACTTGGGGAACTGACTTTTGAACTTTTGATCGAACTGGAAAAACCAAGAATGACTATGATCATCATTCTGGTGAAGCATGATTTTAAACCAAGCCTCAATATAATCATAATAGCAATATGGGCTAGAATGATTAGAGAGCGACTTGAGATCGGAAGGATGACTACCCCAATCAGAAAGATTGAGAACCTGTTTAATATACAGCGAATGATAGAGAAGCTTGGAGCTATCATCGTTGGCATAAATAGGCTTGATGAATACTGACTCTGTTTCAATAAGAATATCCTTATAAAAGACCAAAGATTTATAAGGAGCGAGAGGAAGAAAATGCCATCCAGCAGGAAAATACTGGGCAGCTAATTTGACTGGGTCATTTTTTGGTTTCATTGGTAACTCGATGTGGAATAAGTGCTGATCATACTTAGCACGATATTCCGAAGCTGGGTTACTAGTGTTTGACGCAGATGCTTTGGATTGATTAGCAAAAATGTCAAACGGTTTAGGCTGACTAACAAGAACTGACGCATAGGGCTTGGGGACTGTACCAAGCACCTGGAATTTATTATGTGTTTGAGTTACTGGATGAGGAACAACAGTTCCTCTTGACTGGTTGACTGGGCCTGAGGAACGGCCATGACCTCGAGAAGATGATCCTCCTCGAACACTCATGGTGCTGCAATAGTACCTGTGTTAATGAATTCACGTGTCAGGAAATCAGGAACTGAGTTGTTACTACCTTTAATATATTCAATATCAAAATCAAAAATGCTTAATATAGCTTGCCATCTAGCGAAAGAATGCTTAGAGGCGACGTTTTCAACGTCTTTTTCAAGAATGAATTTGGCTGATTTGCAATCTATCCTAACTAAGAATTTCTGATTTAGTAAATCTCTCTGAAATTTTTTAATACATAATACAAGTGACAAAATTTCTTTTTTAATAGTACTATATTTTAACTGTGTTGGGTTCCATGCGCCCGAATGGAAACGAACAATTTGTTCGTCAGAAGTGGGGGTTAACTGCTGTTTGAGAATGCCACCAAATCCGATGTCGGAGGCATCTGTTTCAACTATTTTGAATGCTGAATCATTAGAGATGCCAAGGCAAGGCAAAACCTTGACATATTTTTTAACTTGTTGGACGACAGAAGTATGAATGTCAGTCCATGGAGGGGGATTACTTTGTAAGCGCTGAAAAAGAGGCTTACAAATCTTCCTGAGATTCTTGTAGAACTTGCCTATATAATTAAGCGAGCCAAGAAATCTCTGTAGCTGAGTTTTGTCGGTAATCTTATCTGGAAATCGGTCGGCAAATTGAATAGCTCTGTCAATAGGCCGAGTGAGTCCTTGATAGAGGATTAGACCGAGAAACCTGACTTTTGTCAGAAACAGACTACACTTGGAAGGTGAAAGAACAAGACCATTGGTTTTAACTGTTTTGAAGAAAGAATTCAAATGTTTAGTATGTTCTTCAATAGTCTTGGAGAATACAAGGATATCATCGATGTATACAATAATAAAATGACTGAAGGGATTCAAAATATTATTGAGAATATTCTGAAATTCACTAGGTGCGTTTTTTAGTCCAAATGACTGAACATTCCATTCGTAATGTCCGAACGGAGTGGTGAATGCTGTTTTATACCTATCGTCTGGATGAATGGCTACTTGCCAGAATCCTGACTTAAGGTCAAATTTACTAAAGATGGTTGAAACACTTAACCTGCTAAGAAGGTCTTCCTTATTAGGTAAAGGGTATCTAATCCATTCAAGAACCTTGTTTAAGGGTTTGTAATTAATAACTAGGCGAGGGACACCTCTCTCTTTCTCAGCTTCATTATTAACATAGAAGGCTGGGCAAGACCATGGTGATTTACTATGTCTAATTAACCCTTTACTAAGGAGATCATTAATTTCCTTTTTACATAATTCCATTTGTTCATGACTCATTTGAATTGGTCTGGCTTTAGTGGGAATTAAGTGTTCTTTAAATTCTTTTGCATATGGTAATCTAACTGTGTGCTTCTTCCTATGCCAAAAAGCATTGGGAGAGTCAGAACATAGATTTGTTGTTAAATATTCTTTTAATTCACTAATTTTTTCTTGAACTCTATTGCTTTTAAGTTGTTCTTCAACTTGGTGATACTTAACTTCTTCCTTGAGGAAACTTAAGTGGGTAACTTTGCAGTTTAACAGATTAATTGACTTGGAGATTGATTCTTCTTGAATGAATTTTAAATCTCGTTCTTTAGGTTTGATTAGGAAATTAAATGTTATTTTCTTTCCTAAATGCTCACAGCTTAATCCTTTATTACTGGTAGTGAATGGATACAATAAATAAATAAATGGTAAACCTAAAATAATTTTGTCTGTAAGATTGCGGATTAAAACAAAAGAAGTTTTAAAACACATTTCATCTTGACAGATATGGACTCTGGGTAATTTATATTTTATTTCCATATTACTACCATTAGCTGAATTAAGTTTTTCAGTAGTTTTTCTGTAGTATCTGGTGGGGATAAGACCCTCTTGAATACAGTTCAGATCTGCTCCAGTATCGACTAGGGCAGGGAGCTGAATAGAGAAGGTTTTATCAATAACTAATTTAATAGAGATATACCATTTTTGAATGGTAATGTCCTTAATTCTTTTAAGTGAAAGACCTTGAATAAAAAGATCAGGATCATCTTTAACACCTGATGATTCTGGTTCTTCATGACATTCATCACTGGAAGAAGAATCGTGTATTTGAAGATCTGACTTTTTATCATCAATCTCTTTCCTTAGATTAGAAATATCTAATTTTAGATTGGAAATCTCTTTCTTGAGTTTATTAACTTCATGATTTAATTCAGGGAGTGTAATTTCTCTAGCTGGTGATTTAAATCTTTCTAGTGTTTTATTAAGACTAAAAACTGGCTTCTCTTTGGCTTTAAGAACCTTATCTGTAACTTTCTTATCTTTGTTTAATAAATCCTTTAATTGATTTAGATACTGGGTTTTTAATCCTGGGTCTACTATTTTACTAATCAAGTCAACTAATAACGAACACTCTTCGTCTTCTTTAGTAAGTACATTAATTCTTTTGCAACAATTATTACTGCAATTTTCAGTGCAGACAGTAACTTCGTTTTCTGTGTTTGATTCATCGTTACAAGTACTGCTAGTGCTAGAAGATTCAGGAGCATCTGAAACTTCATTATTACTATCGTTATTTTCAATTCTCATTAACTCAAGTATATGCTCAGTGTCTTCGGCTGAGATGTTTAATTGACTTAATTTTTGCTTAACTCTACATTCACTTTTAAAGTGTCCTTTCTGCCCACAATTGTGACAGACAATTTTACTTTTATCAAATTGTTTTGATTTTTTAATGGATTTCTTGTGTGTTGACTGAGGTTTTTTATAGTAAGAATCTTTATTGATTATTTTCTTATCTTGAGTATACCGTTTTTTACGATGTTTGTGACTCTTATGTGACTCAATATGTTTATGGGGATGCCGGTGCTTTCTTCTAGAGGGAGCAACGGGCGGTAAACCATATTGTTCACAGAAGGTGCCTAACTCATATTTAGCTTTCTTTTTATCCTTATTAGCTTGCTTAGCTAATTTAAAGTCAATACACATTTTTAATCCAATTTTTTGAATGTAACTTATAATGTCTCCATAAGTTAGATTATCGTAATCAATATATCCTAAATTTTTACTTAATTCTTCTCTAACTTTATGTGCAAATAACGACGGTAAACCATTAACAAACTTTTCTTTCCAGAAAGGCTTATTACTGTCATTTCGCATCATAACTCTAGAGGTGAACACATCCTTGTACCATCTAAAATCACTTAGAGTGGGACAAGTAAGATTACTTAATTGATCATGAATTCTTTCTGTGATGTTACTAGGAGTTCCAATAAAATGTTTAATTATAGTAAAGATTAAAGTATTAACTCCATCGGGCAACCCCATACCAACTTCCTCATTGAAGATGGGATTACCATCATCATCTCTTTGGATAGCATGAACTATTGATATCCTAATGTCTTCTGTGAGATGCTTCTCCCACCAAGATCTAAGAATACCAGTAAATCCACTAGCTATTAATTCAACTATGTCCGGTTGGGATAAATTGTTGAATTTGGTGATATAACTATTTGCTACCATTGACATATGATTTAATTTATTAAGGATTTCTTGTTCACTAAATCCATCAATATTCCATTCATATATTTTATTGGATGAGACAGAAAATTGCTTATCTAGATTTCTCTCTTCGAATTGTAGATCCGGAGGAGTGGGTCTAGAGTACCAATTTCTGGTGATACTAGTGTTATTAACAGTTAATTTATTTAGCTGTTCATTAAGGTTAGAGGTTGATGAGTGAATGGAAGAACTGTCTTCGTCATTATCAGACTCAATTTGATCAATGACTGCAATAGTTCCACTCGTACCTGCTTCTGATTTAATTTTTTTAAATAACTTATCTATGGACTGAACTAATTCTTCATCCTTATTAGGTAAACCTAATTTGGTCCTATTTTCTGGTAATTTGATTAAGGGCTGTTCAATCTTTGAATCAGGTTTTGTAATTATATTTTCTTCAAATTTTTCCTCTATTCTGTCAAGCTGTTTTCCAACAGTTGCCAAATACTGATTGCTAAAGTTTAATTGTTCAATTATCTTTTTATCATCTTTAATTCCGTCGGGAATTTTAAAGGGACTGGCGATAACTGAGGTGTTCTTAACTGGTATTAAAACTGTTTCTAAGGGTGGGTGACTAGACGAAATTTTTGTTTTGTCTTCTTTAATCCACTGTGTCTTACTAATAACATTACACTTACTTTGGTACTGTTTATACCAATCGTAAAACGTAATGTTAATTTGTTCATTTTGAACGAATCTCTTCCATCTATTAACTATCTTTTCTCTTTCCTTTTCAGTAGGGTGATTAGATCTAAATAGATGTCTTTTTTCTTTATTCGATTTTGAATTAAAATCTTTTACTAAGTTATCCCATTCTAAAATAAATTCCTTTTTAATGACTCTAAGTTGATTATGAATAGGGGCATTAAAGTCAGACTGTGTGGGATACACAGATGACGCTGGGGACGAAGATCCTTCATCTCCATCAAGGTCGTTATGGGTATAACAGGGATGACTAACTTGTCCTTGATTAAAAATTCCTTTTAGTTTGACGTCTTTAATAGAAGGGTTAATTATTTCTGAATCTCTTCTAGTATGAATAACTGAAGGGGTTGAAGAACTGGAAATATCTTCAATAACAACTGGAATTCTAGTGCGTTCAAAACTAATTTTAACAGTTCCATCAGAAAACTGTTTGATGTTTTCAATATTTAATGAATTATTAATTATGGGTTGTTGTGGTAACTCATTTGGCAAAGTCCATTGGCTAGGTAATGTAATATCTTTCCAGAGAATTGTTCTTGGAATCTGGATATTAGGATCACTAGTTGAACTTTGAATTAAAACTGTCTGATCTTTAGGACTTTTATTAAGAGCATGAACGTTCAGATTTGACTTCATGGTCTTATAGTAAATCCGGTAGATCAACGCAATAGGTTGAGATCCCTCAATCATCTGAGTAATCTCTCCTTCAGTTTTAATATTTAAGGTTAATGCTTTAAATAAGTTTTGATCACTAAGGCTTAAAGTGAAATCTGGAAAACAATTAAAGTGAATTGGTCCATTATGCAAACTGGCTTCCATGGCACCAATTATACTAAGGTAGTAATTCAAAAATCTAGCGTCTCTAAGACAAAGGTAGATTGACGAGTTAATTCCTTTTCTATTAAGTGGTTTAACTGCAACTTGAATTAATCCTATATGAATAAAATTATAACCCTTTTTCCTATGTTTTTTAAGAACTTCTGGAGATAACAGGCTACAATTTTCATATTCTTTATTAATTGCAAAAACTCTTTCAACTGTTTTAACATTGTAATCTGTTTTAAATTTGTCTGAAAATGTTGACTGATAAATTTCTTTGGGGGAAACCCTAGGTATGTTCCAATTATTCAAAACTTGATTTAGGTTTTCATAACTCTGTTCTTCCTGGTTGACAATATCTGGGACTGGAGGTAAAGTCGACCTGTTACTAACTGAGGAGTTGGATCTAAATAATCTACTCATCTTGACTGTTTCAAAATATATTCTGGTTCAAGGTTCATTCATGCATACCCCTTTTACCCTTAGTAAACTCATACCTATGTTCTAAAACCCGACACTGCTCACACCCTGGAGACTTACAAAAGGTTTGACACGAACTAGGTGGTCTACAGGTAAATTAGGTGACTTCAGAAATCTTGAAGAAGAAGATAAGTTTGAAAAAGAAAGATGAATTTGATCAAATAGATCTAACTAAGCAGATAGGAACAACATACAACTTGGCTCTTACACCTCTAGAGTTATGATGTCCCGATTAGTGCCTATTTGTAAGTCTCTAGTAAGAGAGCAGTGTAAGGCCAAAGGGAATCTTTAGATCTGAGGGGTATAATTTATCGGCAAGTAAGGCCTTTTAAGTGGACCTTCAAGAAAAAGAATTTTTGTTTAACCGGTTTTCAGAGTCTTCTGTTTGGATCGATTTACTGATAGATCAGGACCAATCGAGTGATCCTTTGTTTCAGATTTCATCTGATTTGTTTTTAAACAAAAACTTTTTCAAAATCAATAAATTTTGAAGATCTGACCAATTTTTCGGTGAAATTTTTTTTTCTCTCTCCTTCTTTTGTAAACAAAATTTTTGGGGGTGAAAGGGTTATTTCCTGGATAAAAATTTTGAGGTGGAAATGTATGGAGGTGATGACTCGTCGGAGAAGACGATCAACAGTTCCATCCGGCACCGGAGGAAACGGATCAGTTAACCGGAGAAGCCGCTGGAGAAGACGACGGAACAGTCGCTGGAGTCAACCGGAGGAGTCACCGGAGAAGACGACGCAACAGTCGCCTTCAGTCAACAATGATGGCCCACGCCATCATCAGTCAACATGGATGGCCAACAGCCATCAGTCAGCTTTTGCTTTTACCTAAAGCAAAAGCCTTTTACTTTAGTAAATGTAAAAGTAAAAGAATAACTTTTGCTTTTACTTTAAGTTAAATGTTTTTAACTTAGTTAAATGTTTTTAACATTTACCAATGTAAAAGTAAATGTAAAATGTTTCTTACGTTTTACTTTTACTTAAGTAAATTACTTTTACTTCAGTCAATGTAATAGTGATTCCTGCGTGAATCAATAGTAATTTACTTTTCAGTTTTTCTATTTAAAGAACTCGAAGTGTTAGAGTTCTTCAGGTTTTTCTTAGGCTTTTCTTTTGTAAGAAAACCTCACCTGAGGTCCGCTCTCTCCCTTCTCTCTAGAGTTAGCCGGAGACGAAGCTTCCAGCTTCGATCTTCTTAGTCAGAAGATGAAGTCGAAGTTCTTCATACTTCGATCTTCCTCAAACAGTTAGTCTAGGATATATGTAATCCCTTCCTCAACTGTTTATAAATAAAAGAAAGAGATTACTTTACCGATTCACCGGTCATCTTCTTAATCTTTTCTTTTCTGTTTAAGTTTTTTCTTTATAAAAAAAACTTATCTGCTGTTATATGGTATCAGAGCCACACGGTTGGTTCTTGATACTATCGGCGATTTCGATTTAGAACGGAGGTATGCGTTCTGTTTAAACATTTTAGCAAACTTTTATTTTTCTTGCTCCGCTTTTAGTAACCGGACCTTCGCCGTTAAACACCCAAGATCGCCTTAAGTCCCGATTAGTGCCTATTTGTAAGTCTCTAGTAAGAGAGCAGTGTAAGGCCAAAGGGAATCTTTAGATCTGAGGGGTATGATTTATCGGCAAGTAAGGCCTTTTAAGTGGACCTTCAAGAAAAAGAATTTTTGTTTAACCGGTTTTCAGAGTCTTCTGTTTGGATCGATTTACTGATAGATCAGGACCAATCGAGTGATCCTTTGTTTCAGATTTCATCTGATTTGTTTTTAAACAAAAACTTTTTCAAAATCAATAAATTTTGAAGATCTGACCAATTTTTCGGTGAAATTTTTTTTCTCTCTCCTTCTTTTGTAAACAAAATTTTTGGGGGTGAAAGGGTTATTTCCTGGATAAAAATTTTGAGGTGGAAATGTATGGAGGTGATGACTCGTCGGAGAAGACGATCAACAGTTCCATCCGGCACCGGAGGAGACGGATCAGTTAACCGGAGAAGCCGCTGGAGAAGACGACGGAACAGTCGCTGGAGTCAACCGGAGGAGTCACCGGAGAAGACGACGCAACAGTCGCCTTCAGTCAACAATGATGGCCCACGCCATCATCAGTCAACATGGATGGCCGACAGCCATCAGTCAGCTTTTGCTTTTACCTAAATCAAAAGCCTTTTACTTTAGTAAATGTAAAAGTAAAAGAATAACTTTTGCTTTTACTTTAAGTTAAATGTTTTTAACTTAGTTAAATGTTTTTAACATTTACCAATGTAAAAGTAAATGTAAAATGTTTCTTACGTTTTACTTTTACTTAAGTAAATTACTTTTACTTCAGTCAATGTAATAGTGATTCCTGCGTGAATCAATAGTAATTTACTTTTCAGTTTTTCTATTTAAAGAACTCGAAGTGTTAGAGTTCTTCCGGTTTTTCTTAGGCTTTTCTTTTGTAAGAAAACCTCACCTGAGGTCCGCTCTCTCCCTTCTCTCTAGAGTTAGCCGGAGACGAAGCTTCCAGCTTCGATCTTCTTAGTCAGAAGATGGCAGATAAGTTTTTTTTATAAAGAAAAAACTTAAACAGAAAAGAAAAGATTAAGAAGATGACCGGTGAATCGGTAAAGTAATCTCTTTCTTTTATTTATAAACAGTTGAGGAAGGGATTACATATATCCTAGACTAACTCTTTGAGGAAGATCGAAGTATGAAGAACTTCGACTTCATCTTCTGACTAAGAAGATCGAAGCTGGAAGCTTCGTCTCCGGCTAACTCTAGAGAGAAGGGAGAGAGCGGACCTCAGGTGAGGTTTTCTTACAAAAGAAAAGCCTAAGAAAAACCTGAAGAACTCTAACACTTCGAGCTCTTTAAATAGAAAAACTGAAAAGTAAATTACTATTGATTCACGCAGGAATCACTATTACATTGACTGAAGTAAAAGTAATTTACTTAAGTAAAAGTAAAACGTAAGAAACATTTTACATTTACTTTTACATTGGTAAATGTTAAAAACATTTAACTAAGTTAAAAACATTTAACTTAAAGTAAAAGCAAAAGTTATTCTTTTACTTTTACATTTACTAAAGTAAAAGGCTTTTGCTTTAGGTAAAAGCAAAAGCTGACTGATGGCTGTCGGCCATCCATGTTGACTGATGATGGCGTGGGCCATCATTGTTGACTGAAGGCGACTGTTGCGTCGTCTTCTCCGGTGACTCCTCCGGTTGACTCCAGCGACTGTTCCGTCGTCTTCTCCAGCGGCTTCTCCGGTTAACTGATTCGTCTCCTCCGGTGCCGGATGGAACTGTTGATCGTCTTCTCCGACGAGTCATCACCTCCATACATTTCCACCTCAAAATTTTTATCCAGGAAATAACCCTTTCACCCCCAAAAATTTTGTTTACAAAAGAAGGAGAGAGAAAAAAAATTTCACCGAAAAATTGGTCAGATCTTCAAAATTTATTGATTTTGAAAAAGTTTTTGTTTAAAAACAAATCAGATGAAATCTGAAACAAAGGATCACTCGATTGGTCCTGATCTATCAGTAAATCGATCCAAACAGAAGACTCTGAAAACCGGTTAAACAAAAATTCTTTTTCTTGAAGGTCCACTTAAAAGGCCTTACTTGCCGATAAATCATACCCCTCAGATCTAAAGATTCCCTTTGGCCTTACACTGCTCTCTTACTAGAGACTTACAAATAGGCACTAATCGGGACTTAAGGCGATCTTGGGTGTTTAACGGCGAAGGTCCGGTTACTAAAAGCGGAGCAAGAAAAATAAAAGTTTGCTAAAATGTTTAAACAGAACGCATACCTCCGTTCTAAATCGAAATCGCCGATAGTATCAAGAACCAACCGTGTGGCTCTGATACCATATAACAGCAGATAAGTTTTTTTTATAAAGAAAAAACTTAAACAGAAAAGAAAAGATTAAGAAGATGACCGGTGAATCGGTAAAGTAATCTCTTTCTTTTATTTATAAACAGTTGAGGAAGGGATTACATATATCCTAGACTAACTCTTTGAGGAAGATCGAAGTATGAAGAACTTCGACTTCATCTTCTGACTAAGAAGATCGAAGCTGGAAGCTTCGTCTCCGGCTAACTCTAGAGAGAAGGGAGAGAGCGGACCTCAGGTGAGGTTTTCTTACAAAAGAAAAGCCTAAGAAAAACCTGAAGAACTCTAACACTTCGAGTTCTTTAAATAGAAAAACTGAAAAGTAAATTACTATTGATTCACGCAGGAATCACTATTACATTGACTGAAGTAAAAGTAATTTACTTAAGTAAAAGTAAAACGTAAGAAACATTTTACATTTACTTTTACATTGGTAAATGTTAAAAACATTTAACTAAGTTAAAAACATTTAACTTAAAGTAAAAGCAAAAGTTATTCTTTTACTTTTACATTTACTAAAGTAAAAGGCTTTTGCTTTAGGTAAAAGCAAAAGCTGACTGATGGCTGTCGGCCATCCATGTTGACTGATGATGGCGTGGGCCATCATTGTTGACTGAAGGCGACTGTTGCGTCGTCTTCTCCGGTGACTCCTCCGGTTGACTCCAGCGACTGTTCCGTCGTCTTCTCCAGCGGCTTCTCCGGTTAACTGATCCGTCTCCGCTCTCCCTTCTCTCTAGAGTTAGCCGGAGACGAAGCTTCCAGCTTCGATCTTCTTAGTTAGAAGATGAAGTCGAAGTCTTTCATACTTCGATCTTCCTCAAACAGTTAGTCTAGGAATTAATGTAATCCTTCCTCAACTGTTTATAAATAAATTGAAAGAGATTACTTTACCGATTCACCGGTCATCTTCTTAATCTTTTCTTTTTCTGTTTAAGTTTTGCTTCTTAAAAATTATCCGCTGTTATATGGTATATATATATATATATATATTAACATGATCAACCACCACGAAGCACCTCCATGGGCGATTAGAAATGTAAATAAAGCTGTAAAAGCGATCAACCGCCACGGAGTAAACTCCAAGCGGGACAAAACATAAAGAAAGCAGTAAAAACGGTCAACCGCCACGAAGTAAACTCCAGGTGGGACGAAATATATATATATATATATATATATATATATATATATATATATATATATATATATATATATATATATATAAGCAGGTAAACGCACCGGATATAAAATCCAGGCTCATCGAACAAAGTTCGATAACAGTTCATATATATATATATATATATATATATATATATATATATATATATATATATATATATATATATATATATATATATATATATATATATATATAGCAGGTAAACGCACCGGATATAAAATCCAATCTCATCGAACAAAGTTCGATAACAGTTCATATATATATATATATATATATATATATATATATATATATATATATATATATATATATATAGACTAACATTATCGAGTTATGCCTCGATTGAGCCTAGACTTATGTTAGTCTATATATATATATATATATATATATATATATATAATACAAACTAAAAATGAAACCACAGACCGAAGTTCGGGCATACACACGCAACACGACTCTCAACGTGAAGAATGTTATATGCTAAGATGAAGATAAAGGCTTTAAAATGTGTAAGAAGGCTTACAGTGGAATGCCAAAGAAGACTTCTATAGCTTTAAGTGGATGAACACTTAGCTCCCACCGGTACAATAGTAGATATATGTGAGCTCACAAGTGTTTAAAATGAGAAAGCACTCAGATTAGGGTGTATATAGAGCAAATTGGACAGGGCTTCCTCGCCTTTTCTCTATGCAAAATGGCTGCCCCAAGCCCTCTATTTATAGTGGGGGGAGCCTCATGTGTACCTGCACCTTGCCGCAGATGTACCTGAGGCTGCCCGAGGTGCCCCGGGTTTTGCGGGTCTCGTTATCTCAAAGTACGTGCACACGTGCAACTTGATGTCCGCTCAAACTTTCAGAACTTCAATCTGGGCATCCGACTGAGGTGTATAAGACATATTTTGGACTGCCGTTGTCGAGAGTTATGCAATGACTTGGGATTAGAGGTTGTACAATGTTAGGAAGATGGGACCATGCCCTCCGATCTTCAAGCTTCAAATTCTATCTGTTGCCCTGCGCAATAGTCACTCGAGATTGGACTTCCTTAGTTCTTGTAGGACATTGCTATGTAGAAATGTATGTATGAAATATTGAGACGATGCGATGTGGCATTGGGATGGCAAAATAACGGTCCTGCCCCTCACCGGGGTTATCTCCGGTTTGAGCCGTGTTAGCGGTCATTGCTTAGGGTTATCGCTGAGATTGGGCTGTTGCAGGTGTTGACCGTCCTCAAGGTTGTTTCTTAGATGTGCCTGACTTCTCGGGGTTATCTCCAGTTTTGTGGTATGATTGCCTCGGGGCTTTTGCCGAGTGTTCTGAAGCTGTTTGCATGGCTTTGAAACAAGCATTTTTGGGGTTATCTCTGGAACTACAACTGTATTCCTCAGGGTTATCTCCGAGGTGGATATTATCTTTCCCGGTGTTGTCCGGGGCTAAGACTGAGTATCTCAGGGTTACCTCCAAGATGACACTATCTTTTTCGATGTGTTTTTCAGTATTGGCATTGCACTCCTCGGGGTTATCTCTGAGGTTAAAACCGAAAATCTCAGTGTTGTCACCGGGGTTGAGGTTGAAACTTCTGTTGGTATCCAGGCCTGAGCTGGATGTCTCGGGGTTATCTCTGAGACGGTGATACTTAGTATCCCAGGGTTATCTCTAGGATTGAGCTGAGCTGTCTTCTAGGTTTATCTCTGAATGACGATTTTACCCTCCTATAATGTTAGTAACAGGTATGCAGAAAATTTTGAGTGTTTGCAATGACATCATAATACCGCATTATATTTACAGTCAGTTTGAGGATTTTGTCATTTTGTGACTTTATCATACTACAACATAGCATAGTGGGCTAACGATCCTTAGATCCCATCAAACACTATGTAATTTTGCATTGATAACTCCATCATTTTTATCATCTCTGCACTAGGTTCAATGATGCATTAATGATATATAAAACATATTTTGATATATTTCAAATCATTTTTGTCTAGCCGAAATAATTAGCATAAACTCTTCTTAAACAGTGCAAAACCATTGAAAAATCATTTTTTGTGTTATCATGTTGCAACATGTAACGATGTGATAATGGCTCAAATTCTATCTCCACTCCCTTGTCACAATGATTTGAGGATAACAAAAATTCATTTTATTTCTAAAAGCACATCAGTGCGAATTTAGCTTGATTTCAAAAATTTCAAAGTTTAGTGTAGCTAGAAGATTGTGAATACCTATGCTTCCACCATCAACTCTAATTTTCTCTAATACTTCATTGCTAAATATTTCTACGATTATGAGTCACAAACTTACCATAAGTATGAGTTTTAAGAAGTCGCACCTAACCTTATATTCTCTATCTATTCGTTATACACATGAGAAAAGAATCACCTTTTCAACATGCATGTAGAGAATAGCACAACACCAGGAATTTGTCAATATAAGAAGCTAAGTGTTTGTCGAACCAAACACAATCCCCTGCCCATACATGGAATTTGTCAACTCGGCCACTAATCAATATAGGAAGCTAAGCAGTTGTTACACCAAGGACAAATCCCTACCCATACAAGGAATTGTTCAACTCAACCACTATATCAATATAGGAAGCTAAGTGATTCTCAAACCAAGTACAAATTCCCCGCCCATACAAGGAATCATACAACTTAGCTACTAACATGAGTCGTCAATTAAAATCCCACATAATCCTGGCTCCCACTTTACTCAATACAAATTATTTTTAATCCGTATCTTTAGCATTTATCACTCTTTCTTGTGTTTACATAGTGCAATTCCATAGTACAACTTTCTTATAGTAATTCTGCTATAAATCTTTCAATCAATCAATTGATCCCATGTCCTCCTATGACCTCATCAGATCACGTTGTAACCTTTTATTATAATCGTGTTATATTATGATTCTTTCATATTTTAGGATCGTTTTATTTTATGATCTTCTTATTTTTCACTTTAATCATATCATATTATGATTTTATTTAAGCTTTTCATCTTTATTACTGGAGTCAGGTAATTCCAGATTTTTATCTTTTATATCTCCTTGAGATTCTTCTTTGAATCTTATTTATCTTCTTCTTTACTTAATAATGAATTTCCCAAATTCATCTCTTATCACTTAACTCTCTTTGAGTTTATTCTTTAACCTTATCTTTGTGGTAATAGCCTAAGGTACATCTACTTAAAGTTTATAACCTATATGTTTGATACCAACCTATAGCGCCCCCAAATGTGAGCCATTTTACTTCGGACCTGGTGCGTCACGATACAATATATTTATACACATTCTATAAACTATTTCGGAATATATAAACATACATTGTTTATTTCAAAGGATTCTACAAAAATACCCAAGGTCTACAACCTTAACCTAATACATACATTCAATAACTTAAAAGGTTTACAATATCATTTGCATCAGTTAGCTTAACTGTTCTAAATGCATAATAATCTACTCTTGGAATTTTTCTTTGCCACTATCATTCTTCGAGCCTTCGTTTTAATATGAAATTGGTTATCATGATATAGAAAGGGCGACCAACTACTTTGCCCAGCAAGTTTAAATACAATAAAGATATATCATGATTGAAAGAATGAATAAGCTTTCAAATTTTTCAACAATATAATAATTGTGAAAGAGCATGAATCATAATTTCAATAATTGAATGACTGAACCAATAATGTTGGGGGTCAACAATGAACATGAATATATTTAACTGAACCTTATGGTAATAAAGGTGATCAGCCTTTCATACCTGATGAACATATGCAACATGCACTAAGTACAAATCAATAATCATAGATGTGGAATAATCTACAATAATTATCCACTAACATGCATTGAAATAATAACTCGATTTTGAGTTAGGGAAACTTGCATGTACCGTCGATTATTGCTACGCAATCTAATTTAATCTCTTTATTGTAAAGACCTATCATTGTTAAGTTTGAACTCTCAATAAACATATCATATTATACCTCATAATACTACTACTTACAAGTAAATTAGCTAACACTTAACCACATAATCAAATATTAGATAACACCTTACAACATCTGTATTATTATCGTCCTCTAATAATTTTTCAATTACTTTATCATATACATTATAATTTAACAATTAATCTTTCCTTTTGTAAGTTATTTTTTATAATCAAGTAAGTCGTATACTAATACAACAACCCAAATACCAATTCAATAAACTAAATACTAATTCAACAAACCGAATATACTAATTTAGCAAACTAAATATACTAATTCAGCAAACTGAATACACTAATTCAGCAAACCGAATACACTAAATCAGCAAACTGTTTTCCCTTTTCAACATATTAGATTTCTAATTCATCATATTATTCAATATAGCCTATTGAATGTCCAATCACTAACTTAACTCCTCTTTTAAACTCTCATTTAATATTCTTAATTATTTAATAATATTTTATTCATTTACAAGTATTATTAATTATTAAATAATATTTTTAATCAATGATTTAATAACACTTTAATCTAAATGTTATCAATCACTCACTAATATCTTAATCTAATATCATTAATTTTTTAATAATATTTTAATTATTTAATAAACTTATAAACAATTTATTTTAATTGTATAATATTTACTAAATCATTTATTTAATGAGCCTAAAATGCCATAAACATAACATTTCATCAACAATGACCAAATCACCATTCAAAAATCTGCATATAGCATATCTAGGGTTCTCAAGCCATAAAATCATATTTTCCTAATTTTAATATCACATAATTAATTTAACTAATTTATTCATATCTAAACCATTTTCAAGAAAAATACCAAATCAGTTCTAAAAAAAAATCTTTTCTAGGATTTGACAGAATATGTCTCTGTTATTAACATATATTTTTTCGGTAATTTTTAAAATTCATTTACTATATTTAAATAGTCCAAAACAGCCAAAACTTGTTACATTTATCATAAATCGAAACTTTGTCAGAAAATTTTGACATTTACAGGGTATGTTCCTGGCATATATATATACTTCCAGTAAAAAATTAATAATTTTTGGAGTTACCCACAAAGAGTTATTTGGGTTTACTTTTAAAGTATTCATTTCTCGTAAAATCCATAACTCTCATTCTATACATCCAAAAATTCCCATCTTTTTACAGGGCTCAGATAACTTATCATATTATCACTCCAAAGTTTCCCAGAAGTTTTGATCGAAGAAACAAAATTTGACAAAAATGCCCCTGGACCAAACTGGTTAGGGGACTTTTTCCATGTTCAAATTCCTTCTTTTGCCGGCAAGACTGTTTTGGTCAAAACATTTGCAATTTGATGTATAGTTAACATATTTGAGTGCTACCACTTGGGAGGAAAGCTAAATTACACATCTATAATCACTCTTTGACGGATCGCAAAAAGAAGTTATAGATCTAAAACGGTGGACATCCAAAGTACATAAAAGTTATGATTTTCTAACCCTTAAGAAGCTAGTTTTCATTTCTGTGCTTTTAATCCAACTTTTGACACTCAAAAGAGATAGATCTACACATACCTGATGAATGGGTAATATACCCATAAATTGGATGCATTCGGGCTTAAATTATTGTATTCTCGAGTCTTTTAGAAAAGTTTTTACCGTGTCTATTGGTTATTTTGCAAATTGAGGCAGAGCAAGGATAAATTGGGAATTTCAATGTAATAGTGGTAATTTTGTAAATTTGTGGAAGGCCAATGTCGGGGCACTATGATTAACACTATCCTCAGCGCCGGGGCGCTAAGGTCCAAATTTGCTTGACTGAGGCGCCTGTAAGGCAGAAGTTGATAAGGGTTAGGACTTTGTTTTAATGAGGAGTATTTAAGGAGGTGTTAGCTGGAAATTGGGAAATCAATTATAACTGGAGACTAATCAGGAATCAATAGAGATTTGTGGAGAAGAATTAGGCTTGCAGATTGGAGCTTGAAGATTTCTTTTTAGAGTTTCTTCTTCTTCTTTATTTTCAATTGTGTAATTATATTGAGATGGTTTTTATGGGATTGTTGATTTTATTTTTCACTATGAACTAATTTTTAATTAAGACTACAAATTGAACATTTTATGTTTATGAATTAATTATTCAATTTAATCCAATATTTATGTCAAGATGAATTGTTTATCATGTTTTGTGCATGTTGATTAATTATTTGGTCAATAATTACTATGTTACACTAGAAAGATTCGGAAGAAGAAATCTAGGGTTAGAACTGGATATGATAACATGTATGCTTAATTATTTGCATGAGATGAATAATTAGGGTTATGAATTCAATAGGAATATCTTTTCACTGCATGTAACATTTGGGAATTAGAACTTAACTGGTTTGAATTTATTATTTTGCATAGGAATATTGCAGAATTAATTGAATTGAATAAAAGTTATCTGTTCACTTGGGAAAGAACTTTTAATAACTATAATTCATGTTAACAATTCAGCTGACGTAATAACTCGAATGATTGGATAATGGGTTTGTAGTACATAATTGGGGATATTGTAGTCTTAACATTTATTAATTTATTTGAATTAATCTCTACAGTAATCTAATTTTAATTAGTCAATTTAGTTTTCTTCTTAATTAGAAAAATCATAAATTGTAGTTGTTTAAATAAAATTGAATTGGTATAGTACTAGTAGTTGGAGTTTATTGATTGGAATTCCATGTGGGTTCGACACTTAATTTTATCACTTTATTACTTGCTGACTATGTATATTGCACAAATAATTGATTGTAAAATCAACCAACAAGTTTTTGGCGCTGATGCCGGGGAATTCAATATTAATATTATTTCCATATTAGTTATAATCAATTCAATCTTAATTTAAACATTCTTTATTTATTTTTCTTCTTGTGTTTGCATAAATTCTTTGTTAATGTATGCACACTAGATCAAAGGGAAAAAAAGAATTGTTGCCTTACGCAGACGATATCGAAAGGATGTTCTGAAAAGTACAGTTGACTAGTGAGGTTATACTATTGGAAGAAGATCTGGTAGCCCAAGAAATTCCAGTAGTCATGGCTGACGAAGAACAAAAATCACTCAGGGATTATGTCATCCCGACAGTAACATATATACAGTCCAGTATTTGGAGGCCGACAATTAATGCAAACAGTTTCGAAATCAATTCGGGAATGATACAGATGCTACAAAATGCAGTACAATTTGGGGGTAGTTCGACAGATGATCCGAATGAGCACATATTGAGTTTCTTGGAAATTTGCGACACCTTCAAATTCAATAAGGTTTCAGAAGAAGCCATAAGGTTGAGGTTGTTTCCATTTACATTGAAGGAAAAAGCTCGAAGTTGGTTACACTCATTTCTTCCTGGTTCGATCATTGCGTGGAACGACTTCGCCCAAAAATTCTTAGCTAAATTTTTCCCACAAGCAAAGTCGGCAAAACTACATAATGAAATTCACACTTTTACGCAGTTTGACTCCGAAACTTTATATGAGGCGTGGGAAAGATTTAAGGATATGCACCGTAAATGTTTGCATCACAAAATTCCACAGTGGATGCTGGTTGGGATATTTTGTGATGAGTTGCATGCGACCACACGAGCCAGTATTGATGCAGCAGCAGGTGGAGCGATCATGGCGAATAATTTTGATGAGGCTTATCAGTTGTTAGGGATAATGGCCAACAACAATTATCAGTGGCCAATGACAAGGTCTAATCCTCCGAAAACACCAGGAAAGTTCAAATTAGATGCAGTGACAGCGTTGACAACACAGGTGTCAGTATTGACTTAGAGGATTGAGACATGGGGTCCACCATCAGTACCGCAAGTAGCAATGGTTTGTGAGTTGTGTGCTGGGAGTCATGCTATAGATCAATGTGCCATCAGTGATGAATCAGCTCAGTTCGTGGGAAGTTATAATACGCCAGCACAACAGTATCAAAATCAAAATGCATATAACCTGGGGTGGAGAAATCATCCGAGATTTTCTTGGAGTAATAATCAAGCTCAAGCTCCTAGACCACAAAACCCACCCGGCTTTCAAAATTAGACTCAACAACAGCCAGAGAGGAAAACAAATCTGGAAGACGCTTTGGCCAAATTTATTGTTGCTACCGATAAGAGGATGAGCGAGCAAGACAAGTTATTGAGTCAGGTAGATATGAATGTGAAAAGTCAAGTTGTTTCGATCAAGAATTTGGAAAATCAGATGGGACATATATCACATGCATTGAATAGCCGTCAACAAGGAGCACTCCCTAGTGATACTGAGATAAATCCGGGTAGAGATGACCACTGCAAGGCTATAACTTTACGAAGTGGAAAGGTTCTGCAAGAGACACTTAAGGATAAGGAAAAGACGGACACAAACTTTAGAAAAAGAGGAATTCTCAGAAATCGAAAAACGACAGGATGAGGAGTTAGAGAAGAAAGCACCTGAACAAAGACTTACAATACCTCTCATATTATATCCACAGAGGTTTCAGAAATCAAAGTTAGATAAGCAATTTTCAAGATTTTTAGATATTTTCAAAAAGCTGCATATCAACATACCCTTTGCAGAAGCCTTGGAATAGATGCTGAGTTGCGCCAAGTTCATGAAAGAGGTTTTATCAAAGAAAAGAAAATTGGGTGAGTTTGAAACAGTGGCGTTAACCGAAGAGTGCAGCGCAATTATCCAGAATAAATTACCACTGAAGTTAAAAGATCCAAATAGTTTTACTATTCCATGCGAGATTGGTAATCAGTTTTCGGGAAGAGCGTTGTGTGATTTGGGGACAGTATAAACCTGATGCCGCTATTCGTTTACAGCCAGTTTCGACTTAAGGCACCAAAACTGACGAATATCAATTTACAGTTGTAACAATCCGATATTTTCTATATAAATAAATAAGAAATTTTACGTATAATTTTTTTATTATTATTATTTTAAGGATGAGGATTTGTACAAGATATTGTGTATATGTATTTATGTGATAAATAAAAATATATTTATTACATGAATAATTACAAATAAATTTATTTCAGAATTAGTGATTATTATAAAGTATATTCTTATAATAATTAATTTTATAGTAGAAATATTTTTATTATTTATTTTCCATGAAAATATAATTATATATTATTTAAATAATATATGAAATGATTTTTAGAATTATTAGAATTATTATTTATTTTATTATATGAATTTATGTTAGATTAATTAAGTTAATTATTTTTAACTTAATTAATAATGTTAAATATGAAGAATAAATCAAATATGGAATCCAAACCCTAAAGTTGGATTTTGATCAATGGATGAGAATAATAATATGATATTAATTATATTTTGATTTTTCAGTGCTATAAATATGTACTGTATGTACGTATTGATAATGATTGGTCAATTATGGTGTATTATGTCAAACCCTAGTGTTACTATGGGAAACCTTAATCTGAAACTCAAATTAGAGTACAAGATTGTTATGTAATCAAGTTAATGTGATTAATATCATGTATAGTAGATTTTATTGCTAATTATGGAAAACCTAATTAGTAACTTAAAACTATAATATCTAGAACCCTAATTTGGAAATTAGAAACCCTAATTATCAAAATTATAAACCCTTATTGCTATAATTAGCAAGGTTATTTATATTAGTGATACTAAACCCTAATGTTCTTGTATAAAGTAATTAGAAAACTAATTTAATTAAGGAAACTCTAATTTCAAATTTTTAGAAACTAAAGTTCTAATTATTTATTTATTTTTGCTTAATTATAAATCTTACAAATGATTTGTGCTAAACCTTAGGGTTAAACCCTAAGGGTTTGCCAAATGGCAAGAATGCCATTAAATTAGAAAGCCAATTGACCATTATACCCTTTTGTCTATTATTGAGGCTAGCAAGTAGGTTTTGATAATAGGAGAAGTTGGTGACCTAATGTAACAACTCTCATGACTTAAAATTGACAGCACTCGGCCTCTAAATCAACCAATTCATGCATCTACCACTTCTATAAATAGATTGGAATAGAGAGAAATGACATTTGTTAACTTACTTTTGCACAAACACTCAACTAGACTCTCACCACTCAAAACCAACGAAATTATAAGGCTTATCAGTCCCCAAAACTAGTCCCACGAAATCCACTAACAAATCAGAAGCTTAAATATAAGATAGATCAAAGAAAAGGTATAAACCCTAGCCATGAAATCTGACCTTTAATCTTGTGTTAAATGTTATGAGTTGTTGTTAAAATATGTTGATACTAGTGTATAATGATGATCTGGGTTGATAGATGTTAGATCCATAACATCTATAGGCTCAGATTTGGTGTTTTTGCAAATCTGGAAAATAAAAATTTATGTCCGACAACGAATGTTAGACCTTATATCTCTGTGATCTTTAATGTGTTTTGTGTTTTGGAAGTTGGTAGTTGTAGTCTGATATGTGCTCCTAGATCTGAGCTTGAAATCATACTTAGATCTGGTCTGGGTTGAAAGTTATTGATGGTCAAAGTCGGTTGACCGACCATGACCGGACCATTTATGGGCAGCCCAAAAACTGTGAACTAGCGTCTGACAAGTTTTTGTTGGGCTTGGATCTATCAGTGTGTTAATTTTTTGGTTTGATTATTGTGTCTAAGTTGTAGTCGGGTATATATATAAACTCCATGTTTATGCCTTAAAAAAACTCTTTAATATTAAATGAGTCGATAGTAGTGATTGGTCAAAGTGGTACAGAAGCTCACGATTTCGTTTTCTGGAAATTCCAGAAAACTTCAACAACGTGTTTCTGGCAGCAATTTGACCGGATCTTTTATGCTTGATATGTTGTTGTTGTTATGATTTTATGAGATAGATCTCTTGTCCTACATGTTGTCTACATACTGAAACTTTTAGATCACAAAAACATTACATGGATTTATAAGTTGTGGAAGCCCAAAAGTGCATGCTCGAACTGTTCTTCATTTCTGGGCAACCCAGAAATGAAGAACAGCCTCTGACAGCTACTTTGATGGCTCAAATCTCTTTGGATTTGTGATGTATGAGCATGTTTGTTGTTGGATAATGTAGTCCTGCACTAGTACTACACGATCTGACCAACAACATGCCCAGAAACACAACACACACTAAATTATGTTTGGTCAAACTAAGCCACTCGAAAACTGGGTATGAAGATCTGGGTTTGCATGAAGAACACGAAGAACACCTATAGCGACGGTTCTGTCGCTATACACAATCTTTAGTGACAGTTTTATTAAAATTAATTAAATTAATTTCTAAAAATTATTTAAAAATAGAAATTAATTTTTGAAAATTACAAAAATTATTTTAAAAATTATTTTAAGTTATAAAAATTTACTTTTAATAATCTAAAATATTTTTATTAAATATTAGTATTTATTTAAATATTATGGATATTTAATTTAATTATTAAATGCATTAAATAAATTAATTAAAAATGATTTTATTATGTTAAAAATTATTTTAAATGATAATAAGTTATTTACAAATATTTTAAGTTATAAAATATAACTTTTAATATTTTAAAGTAAATTTCATTAATATTAATGATAATTAAGTTATTTACTAAATGAATTAAATAAATTAATTAAAAATGATTTTATTATATTAAAAATTATTTTAAATAATAATAAGGTATTTAAAAATATTTTAAGTTATAAAATATAACTTTCAATATTTAAAGGTAAATTTTATTAATTAATTATTATTAATGATATTAAAGTTATTTAATAATTATATTAAATAATTTAGTTTAAAAATGATTTTGATATTAGGAAAATCATTTTAAATAAAAATAAAGTGTTTAAAAATATTTTAAGTTATAAAATATAACTTTTAATATTTAAAGAATAATTTCATTAATAATTTAATATTAATGATATTAATTTAATATTAAATGATATTAAATTTATTTAATAATTATATTAAATAAACAGTTTAAAAATGATTTTATTAATTTAAAAATCATTTGAAAAGGATATAAATGAATTAAAAATATTTTAAGTTATAATTAATGACTTTTAATATTTTGATAAATAGTACATTAATATTTAAATATTAATGGTAATTATTTAAAAATGATTTTAATTATTTTAAAAATCATTTAAGGATGATATTAATACTTTAAAAGTATTTTGAGTTATTATAAATAATTTAATATTTTGGCAATGGTTTCATTAATAGTTTAATAGTAATTAAATATTAATGATAATAGAATTGTTTGATATTTAAATCATTTAATAATGATTCTGATGTTCGAAAATTCATGATAAATTATAATAAATATTTAAAAATTATTATAAGTTGTTTAAAAATAATATGACTGATAATTACAGATATTGAGCTACAGGATAGAGTCTTAGACTCGATAATTACCCGATAAAGCCGTCGGTATACCGACATGATTCAGAAATTGATCTGGACTTAGATAGGTTGACTTGATAAATGTTTATTTGTGATTCAATGGTTGTTAAACATATGTGATAATGTGATTAGGTAATGTGATGACTGCAATAAGCAGTGCTATGTGTTATAATATGTTATTCTAATCAGTAAAATGATCTTATTACTGATAGGTGTTATATAAAAGATAAAACTAAGTTACGAATTGTAACCAGCGTATCAGACAAGTATCTTACCTTTGCATTTTCTTTATGTAATGGACATGAGTAAGAATGTTTCTAAATTATATTATTACAGTACAGATTATTAACCATATATTATATACGCTCATTGATTATCAACATGTTAGTATATGGTAATTCAGATATATATTCTGTTTGTTAATTTCTATAAATGGTTATACAAGTGTCTCAACTTGGATAATCATTGTATTTAACCACATGTTGATACACCTTGTTAATTACCTATATATATATATATATATATATATATATATATATGTTGAATTATAGATTATTGTTGAACAAGATAAAATCTTTGGTTTGGAACCCAGACAAGTGTGAACATCCCGATCAAGGGAAAACTTTTATGCGCCCAAGGCGGACAGAGTGAACGATACCCTCGTTCTTGCATGTAGTGTTGATCAATACAGGGTACACCGGGCTGATCACCCCCGTGCCCGTAAGTTATGACGGTTTACAGATGAAGTTCTGTTTAACCTATTCAATACAGGGTACATCCTCAAGATTATTATTATTATTATTATTATTATTATTATTATTACTATTATTATTATTATTATTATTACTATTATTATTATTATTATTTTGATATAAAGATTAATCCTTGTAAAATATTAACAGTTGACCTAGTTGCTCCAGCGGTCATATGACCAAAGTTTCAAATGTGAGGTTGTGAGTTCAAACTCATGCAAAGGCTATTTTTGGAAAAAATTCAAAAGAAGCGACATCAGCAATGGTTGACTTTGGTCGACTTTGCATTTAACTTGTTTATAGATGATAATAAAATTTATCTAATACACAAAAAATATAACATGAGAAGCAAAAATATCACAGCTAGGGTTGGAACCTAAAACCTATGGGTTATTGAGTCATTAAGCTACCACTGAGCCATTCTAATTTATTAGTCAACTAAACTACCGCCATAACTTGTAGCGGTAGATAGTGTAGCACATGAGCAAATGAGGGGCAAATGAATAATTTCTCATGTCGCTACAGCTTGTAGCGGCAGGAAAAAATCCACTTCAATCCGTGTCATTCAATGTTGCGATCAACGGTATAGATTATGGTTGTTGAAATAGTACCCGTGACAACCGATTGCCAAGAGTGGGGGCCTATATATATAGCCATGTATATTCTATTTGTGCACAGTCTATCAAAACTGCGTCGTTTTGGCATATTTATTTTTGATTTCTGAATTGGGAGACTAAAGTAATCGCATCTACTAAAGTAAGTGTAATTACTAAAGTAAGTTTAATTACTTTCGCTACAACTTTTAGTGGTAAGACTTTTATTTTTTCAATCTCAACCATTAATTATATTGATCAATGACGGAAAACGATGGAGATGATGGTTGTTGGTATAGTACTCCTAACAACCGGTTGCCACGAATTGGAACCCATATATATATATATATATATATATATATATATATATATATATATATATATATATATATATACGTTCCGGTTCTTAAGCTCACCTCTTATCCAACTCACCCGAGCTCACCCCCCTTTTAGCGACGGACCCGACGACGGTTCGGTCATACAATCATCGTCTATACTTTTAGCGACGCTATATGTTGTCCGTCGCTAAAAGTATAGATGGTGGTTGTATGACCGAACCGTCGCCGGGTCTGTTGCTAAAGGGAGGTGAGCTCAAGTGAGTTGGATAAGGGGTGAGTTTAAGATCTGGAATATATATATATATATATATATATATATATATATATATATATATGTGACGCCCCCAAAACAGGTATACATCACCCATCTTGAGTCGCCAAATACATGGTACATAAATTCAAATACAACTTAATTATATAACAGTCGTATAAAATACGACAAAACATAGATGAAAGTTTAAATAAGAATATTATCATCTAGACAATATACACACTCAATGGTGTCCTCATTATAATTATTATCACATTATTCCGTAGAATAATGAGGACTACTAAAGTTATTTATCCTGGATCGTCACTCCGTTCCCCGACTCGTCCCGGCTACGTTCTTATTTCCTGAAGAGATCAGTGAAAGAAAGGGTGAGCTCAACTAGCCCAGTAAGAAATATTATGATTAAGATAATACAGAATAAATTATCCTTAGCCTTCAACAGTATAACAACTGATAGAATACAATAGACAACAAGTTTTAGATTAACAACTGCAGCGAAAATAAGTAATCCATTAGAAGAGTTAGGTAGAGCATAAAATTTACTATCTTCTATGATTTAAAAAGTTTTTTATCAACTTTATCGCTGAGACTCAACTTAATAAATATTCATATACCAAAAATAATTTGGATAGAAAAGAAATATATTTTTCGGATAAATATTTATTGGATTGAATAAATATTTTTTTTCGATGAATTAATTATCAGATTAAATAATTATTTGATGAAATTGTGGTAGATTAATTTAATTACATGTGTTGTATTTATTAAATTGATGTGGAGAATTTTATTATTCGATGCATGTATTTATGTGAGCTTATTGTATTAAAAGAAATATTTAATAAGCCTAATGTTATTTTAATTAATTTAATTATTAATTAGAGATTTAATAATTTGACATTATTATTAAAGGAGAAATTTAATTATGTGACTATGTGAATTAATGGAAAATTATTATATTTTATTTAAAATAAATTAAACTAGATATTTATTTAATTTATAATGGGTGTGACAATTTTCAAACTATATGATAAAGTTTATTAAATCAATGAGTTTGAAACCTATTCTAACTAGCCAAACATGGCACTAAGGGAGGTTGGGAGCAGTTACCCATGATAGGTAACTGACCTCTACAACGCATCAGTTCCTTTTCTATTTATTTCTTACGCCTTCTTCTTTTTCATCATTTGGCTAAGTCTGGCACAAAACAGAGAGGAAAAAGAGAGTGATCTTGAGAATTTAGAGAGTTGTTAAGAGGTTTGTGTGAGTCAGGAACAATCATAAGGAATTCATCTTCTATTAATTCACTCTACGTTTTGGGTAATTCTCTCCAACCCAATTTTAATAGTTTACGTCATTTAGTTTTATAAAAAAATGGCTTTCATACTTTCTATGAATCTCTGTAAATTGGGAAACTGTGTCATGGATTATGTGTTGTATATGTATTAAATGTTATCAAATCGTATTCAATTATATATTATGCAAGTTATCATGTCATCAGTTTCATGAAAATACGTTGTATATGTTGCTCAAAACTTACAGAGTATGAGTTTTGGCCAGATGGCCCTTATACGTAAATTTAATGTGTCAAACATAAATGGTTTTGTAAAATTTATACTCGTATATTATTACGCATGTTAATATGAAGAGACCAAACCTTAAATGAATGGATTCGGTGTTATAACGAATCCGTAGTGTTAAATTTTTATGTTTTGTTCAAAACCTTCAAGAACACAAAGAACATTGAAAATTTCATGTTTTAATCCTATTAATTATGTGTTTTAACATGTTAAAATCATGCTAGAAGGGTTAAGTACTGATTATATGTGTATTATTATGAATGGGTATGATTAAATTCTTGTAGTAATAATTTAATTGAGGTTTTTGACTGTGTTCTGCAATTTTTCGCGAATTATAGAACAATTTTTGGTTCGCCGCGGCGCGGCGCCAGTCTCGTGCCTTATCATCCATGCCGCAGCGCTAAGAGTCCGGCCATAGCGCCATCACGTCGCAGCGCCGAGTACCAGTACAACAGTGGCGCCGCAGCGACACTCTCCAAAATGTTCAGAAATGAATTATTTTTAAATGTCAAGTCTAGCAATGTGTTAGTAACTTAATGTAATGAACATAGAAATATGTTTGAAGTATAACAAGATGTTAAAATAGATGCTTAACATGTAAATAACATAATTACATGTGGATTGAATTATTGAATACATAATTAGCTTGTTATTCATGAAGTGTAAATTATGTGACAATGAGTGTAATAAATTGACTAAGTATAGTCATAATTCGAGTTCGACAGAAAGAATGAACGTTTGATGAATAGTACATTATAATTGACTGGTATTATGAATGTAAATGATAGGTAGGATTTAAATCAAGGAACGAGTGTAGTTAAAGTGTAATCTACGCACGAGGCAAGTTTTCTAACCCAACTTGTTATCATTATATACGTTGATGAATTCACCTTTCTACATTGAGCAAGTTCTTATTATTATTGATCAAGTCTGTTTTGTTATATTAAAGCCTATTAATCTTTCAAGCATGATGATGTTATACAATAATTATTCCATTGTATACTTATTGAGATTTTATTCAAGTTAACTTTTCAGTTACTATTAAACCTTGTTAGACTAGCGAACCCTTAATGATTCGACTAGTCCATAGTTGATGAGCGTTCTAAATTTCAGAACCCTTGATGAATTATTCAAACCAAACTTCCTTTGGTGCGGACTCGAATGTCAAACTGAGATGAACAACCCTGTATAGGGGATTACTTATGCGTTAGCGTTAAGATAATGTGCACAGTATGGTACTAAGGGCTAATCCCCCTAAGTACGAGAAGAAGAGTCCATAGTCTTATTACTGTTAAAGGTTTCAAAAATAAACACTTGACAACCTAGGACATAGTTCAAGGTCTTATGACCTTTAGAATTTTTTTTTGATTCTTGTTATTCATTCTTGATTCAAAAGTAGAGCTTTTATATTCGAAGTTATTATTTTTCTCGCATGTTATTATTCATTGTTATATTGTTATACTTGTGGGCAATCGTGCTCACTTTTGCATAATAATAACATTACAGTTAAGAACGAAAGAGCAGACGAACCTTCCACTAGTAAAGGCAAGGGCACGCTTAGCAAGTAATGAAGATTGATTATTTATGTGGTTATGTAATGATAATTAGAATTGATGTTACTTAAGACTTATTTGTTTATGTTTCCGCACAGCTGATTTAAGGTTAGAGTAACCTGGAATTTATTTATTATGTAGTTGATGTAACCCCATAATGGGAGATTTATTATTATTTCTATCTATTGCATGGTTTGCATTTATTTATGGGTAGATAGATGGATGTTGTTTGTACAGTGAACACCAAATCCTGTGGAAATGGAAGTACCAGATTTGGGGGTGTCACATTAATACTATTAGAACTAAGTAAAAAACGGGTGTAATCGAATTACCGAACCGAAACAAAATAATCTAACCAAAATTTTCTAAAAATTCGATTATTTTTAATATTTCAGTTATATCCGAAATTATATGCTATTTTTGATTAGTTTATATGGGTTTCACTTTTGGGTTATTCAGTTTAATTGAATAACCAAACAGTATTGCACACTAATGCACAGTACACACATCAGTACATCACTTAAAATAATAATATGACTAATACTAATGCGTAATGACTCAATAGTCAACACTCAATACTCAGCGCATTACTAGCCCTAGCACCCCCAGACTCTAAAGAGTGAAGTTAAAAAGTCTCGATCTGAATCTCTGAATACTCTCATCCCAAACCAAGAAGGCCAGAATCCAAATCTCGAACTCGGAATCAGAACTCGGAACCTTGCTTCTTCTCTGAATCTCTTTTCTTTGGCGAGTCCTCCTCCTTTTCGTAATTTCTTCTCGTCTTCTCTTCTTTTGTTGCAACTTATTTGAATCCAGATCTCGAACTCGAAATCGCATGTTTTGGTTTGCGTTATTTGGTTGATTGGGAGGTTTTGAGATCTGGGTATTTGTTAATTTGATGAAGATTTCAATTTTTTTGTTGTTTAAATTGTTTTCCAAGGAATAATAAAAGGGTAATTTTTAATAGTTTTTGTGGCCTTTAGGGAAATAACGCAGAGTATTCATCCGAAAATGTGTTTGATTTGATGGAAAAAAATTGGTGTTATTCAGTGCTCCACAATCGATAAGCAGGTATGCGTACCGCTCACCTGTAGAAATATATATAACTTTATTTGTTAGACTGTTCAACTTAGATATTCCAATGCAATTGAAGAACGGAAGTACTTGAACATATTATGACTAATCAGCCTTAGCCCTCACATAAGTATTATTAGTAGCATCATCTTTTGTAGTATGATTTTATTTATGTAATAGTATTTTCTCTGTTGTCTATAATATGTGCAATATAAAGATCCCATTGAATGTACTTGTTTACTTTCATGGAGTGAAATACTCTCGTCATACTATTGCAATGCAAAAACATACACACGGTGGTACTATTTTAGGCATTTAGCAAAATCCCAAACAAGCAAGTTTAAGACTGTTGTACGTATTTAGCTTGCAAATTAACCAAATAACACCCCTGACTGGGATTTAGCTTGGTTGATTGACTGGGATTTAGCTTGGTTGATTGGGAGGTTTTGAGATCTGGGTATTTGTTAATTTGATGAATACTTTTGAATATCTACACATTTTTTACTTTATATATACATATATATTTAACTTAGCATTTTTTTATATTTAAATTCATGCTATTACTTCAGGCATTAGTTCTCTGATCCATCAAAACCTGAGTTCTCTTTTGAGAATGGGAACAAAGTTGGTAGAAATGAAGAACTTATAAACATTGCTCATAAATCCGCTGAGCAACAACAAAAAATGTTTAAATTTGCATGAGACAAATACTATTTAATGAGATTGAAAAGTAAAATTGTGTAAAGAGACTGTTATTTTTTTTAAGCCTTAGTTTTTGGAATTGTAAGTAAGCTTCATTTCGTCACTCCCATAATCCCATTATCTCAAGTGGGTATAAAGTTGATGTCCCAGATATTCTTAGTGGTTCATAATCAGGTCTCTTCCTGCGTTCCATTTTGTAGCAAAATCACCTTGTTAGTGTTATTCACGGGGCATGTATTGAGTCTGTGTTGTAAATATTCATGTGCATGATTACGCCTATTCATACATGCGTGTACTTTAAACATTTTCCCACGTACAAATGTGATCTTGTTGTTTATGTTAGAAGGAAATAATAAAAAAAACAAAGCTATGGTTGCATTGTTGCTATGCCCCCTCCCTCTTTTCTATATACGACATGATTTGGATCCCAAAGTACAGTGTTAATTAGCTAGCTGTTTGATTTGCCATGTGGTGGTGTTTGATTAGTTATATGTTATTTTTATAGATTATTAGGTGCTTATAAAAATCTATTTCTTGGATAATTGGTCATTTTCTGTCAGCCCATTAACAGCTATAGTTTTAATTCTCTTGTCCTCTAAATTCAGAGGAGCTTGCTTTTGATTACAATCATATTTTGATTGTTACCCTGTCATGTGATTACCATCATATTTTATACTTGTTGAACTAAGCTCGAGCAAGCCATTTCACCTAATCGAGCTTGACTTGATCTCATTAAGGCGAGACGATGATTGAGTTAATTTGACTTGATCTCATTAAGGCGAGATGATGATTGAGTTAATTTTTATTATTGCCATTTTCGACTTTTACTGAAAACAGACTTCATTCTGTTTCTATGTTTTCTTAAAAGAGCAAGCTGTAATTTAATTCAACTGATAAGTTGGATGTTGACATGTGGGGTTTAGTAGCTGTCCCGTACAACCTTGTTTGTTGTTAGCAGTCATCCCCTCCATTCAACTTTTATTATTCTTTTCACTCTCACACATTTTAAGAAAATATTAAGACTGGTGAAAAAGTTATTTACAAACCCCAAAACAAACCTTAACTAATATCCATAATTTTCTTTTATTTCAGAAAAGAAGAAGAAGAGGTAAAGTGGTTCTATTTGAATTAATAAGAAACTTAGGATGACAAGGTTTTGGGACTTCCTGAAAAGGAAAGGGGGAACAAAAGTAAAGTTGGGTAGAGGAAGTATACCTTTATCTATTATACTCGCAATATAATCATGTTAAATATATAAAAACTTTTGCAAAGCACAGAAAAGGGGGCAATACCAAATGTACAATTGATGATTGTACACATATTATGTGATTATAAGACAGATGGAAATTTTTCTTAAGTATCTTTTAGTAAAAAAGTTTATTGTGTCTTTGATCTATCCTGTGACATACTGACAGTCGAAACCATTGGTTGTAGAAGTGTGTTATTTACAACAAAAGAGCTATACAGTCATCTCCACTCACGATACTCTTGATTTCTGATTCATATCTTTGTTCTCTGAAAACTCAAAAAAAAAGAAGAAATAAAAAATAGGATAAGAAGGGAAACAAGTCAATGTAGTACCCAACTTCTACCTCTAAAATCTTTTTTACTTTGATTTCCTTGTAATTTTCTTTGTTTTCTACTATACCTTTCTTGGTACTACAAGAAGTACTTCAATTTTGAGCTCTAGTAATTCGTAGCTCTATTTTTCTTTATATGTTAGTTACGGTATTCAACTTCCAAGACACTAGCTGAGAAAGCTGCCTGGGAATTTGCCAAAGAAAAAGGTTCGGACTTGTACTAGCGTGCTGTGTTCGCATCCACTGTCAAGAGATACACGAGTGAGTAATTAATTTTGATTGATCTCTGTCTTATCGCAAACATTTTTATTTTGTTGAACTATTTAGTATGTACAATATTCATTTGTTACTGAATCAATATAGCTTTCTTTCATAAATTTTACTATGAATTTGTTGCTCAAAAACTGAATAAAAATCCATTCTTTTACTTATTAAAGTAATATAAAGAGGATGGTTTAGGGAATCAACTGCAAAAGTTGGATGCTTTGAGTGAATAAAGAATAGACAAGGTGTTAGACTCTTTCTTCCTTTTATATGTTAGTAAAAAATAGTATTGGTAGCATTTTGTTGGATTAAATATGATAAATAGGTGTTATGTATATATAGCTTTCTTACTTTGGTAATATATATTCATGACTTTAAGTCTTTAACACGTTGTATGGTATGCTATATCTAGATTTTTGTTTTTTCAGTCTTTGTTGGTTTGTTGTTAAATAAACTAGAATGATGCTAAAATTTTATTTTTGTTTATATTTTTTTATGTAATTTACTGAAGGGAATTTTCTTGAAAATATGAATTATGGCTGGAGTATAGCTTTGGTTTGGTTGATCTTGAAATTATATTCCTCTTAGCAATTAAATAGGGGAGATAAATGATTTTTTTACTAGTCCATTTGCGAATTCATTATGTTAATATAGCAACATATGTGTCGTCTCAAGAAAAGTTTTTCCATATTGACTAATAGTCTCAACTTTTTCATAATTGTTGTCCTTTCTATATAGAAATCTAAACATTGTTATTTAAAATTGTGTGATGGTATTTAAGATTATGTGATGCTTGTGGTTGTTGAATGTGACTGAATTCTGACTTGAGGTCAACATATAATAATAATTTACAAGTCTTGTAAAAGAAAATATGTTTACCACTATGCTTACTGAAATTAATTCATGAAATGACCGATTAAGATTCTAATTTTGTCTTGTAACAGAGCAATCATATAGTCGCACTGAAGCTTCTTTTTCTATTTGGATTTGTAGCAAATGAAATTGTGATTGCTTATTTGTCTTTTTCTACTTATGAGCAATACGGTGTACATTAGTACCACGTAGCAACTCTATTATATTTGTGTATTGATTTTGGCACTAAGTGCCTCTGGTGACCTATTTGTTTCATTTTCTTAATTTGCTATTATTTTTAAATTTGCACAGTTAGACTGCTTCTACGACCTGCCTTACAATACTGGGTATCAAATTTCTGTTCTACGTTTACGAAAGACAAGGGATGAAATTATGAAGTGTACCCTCTCTATATATGTAGATATATACTTTGATTGAAGAACTGTGGTAGCTTTAGATGGTTAAATGTAAAGATAATGAATGATTATGTAGTGGATGATTTTATTAAGTTAATAATATTTTAGTTTTTTATATTTTTGCCATTATTTGCTATGGGGACATTGAACCAACCAGATACAAAAAAAGAATGTCAAATTTTGCTTTGGCAACAATATAATTCGTCACCAAAGCATTGAACAAGTTTTAATATAGCAATAATTTTTTATACATTTAGCAACAAATTTTCGTTGCTAATGGCATTAAAAATTTTATATTTGGCAACGAAAAATTAACCTAATAACAACGGAGAGGATATTGTTGCTAATACTAAAATAAAATGCAATATTTTTTATCGTTGCAAATCATATCAACTTTCATTGCACATATAAAGAAACGACAACATATAATGTCGTTGCTAATCGACGACTTTCGTTGCTATTGAAAAATAACCAGCAACAAACATTTTCGTTGCTGATTCAGCATAATGTCGTTGCCAAATAATATAATCAGCAACAAAAATCGTTGCTAAAAAATTTATATTCCGCAACGAAAGCAAGCTTAGGCAATAATTTTCAGAATTTACTGCAACGAAAAATGTCGTTGCAAAATAGGGTCAATTGCAACGAAAATGCATGGTCGTTGCAAAAAAAAAGAGTTCATTTCGTTGCCAATTAGCAGGCTTTTGCAATGAAATGGGCTTTTTAGTAATGAAATTTTAATTATTCTACAATAATACATTTTGTTGCTAAAGGATCGATGTCTTTGTACGAAAATCAAATTTCGTTGCAAAATATATTACTTTTGACAACGAAAAAAATACGTTCGTTGCGGAACAATTAGCAACGCTCATTGTGCAATGAAAGACGCAACGACAGTAAAGTCGTTGCCAAAACCCTTTTGCCACGAAATTTGGCACCTTTAGCAACGAAAATCGATCGTTGTTGAAGCCCCATTTTTTTGGTAGTGAATGGTTGTTAAACATATGTAATAATGTGATTAGGTAATGTGCTGACTGCAATAAGCAGTGTTATGTGTTATAATATGTTATTCTAATCAGTAAAATGATCTTATTACTGATAGGTGTTATATAAAAGATAAAAATAAGTTGTGAATTATAAGCAGCGTATTAGGCAAGTATCTTACCTTTGCATTTTCTTTATGCAATAGACACGAGTAAGAATGTTTCTGAATTATATTATTACTGTACAGATTATTAACCCTATATTATATACGCTCATTGATTATCAACATGTTAGTATATGGTAATTCAGATATATATTATGTTCGTTAATTTCTATAAATGGTTATACAAGTGTCCTCACTTGGATAATCATTGTATTTAATCACATGTTGATACACCTTTGTTAATTACCTATATATATATATATATATATGTTGAATTATATATTATTGTTGAACAAGATAAAATCTTTGGTTTGGAACCTAGACAAGTATGAACATCCCGATCAAGGAAAATCTTTTATGCGCCCAAGGCGGACAGAGTGAACGATACCCTCATTCTTGCATGTAGTGTTGATCAAAATAGGATACAATGGGCTGATCACCCCCGTGCCCGTAAGTTATGACGGTTTACATATGAAGTTCTATTTAACCTATTCAAAAATTGAAAACAATGTTTATAGTATGTCACTTTAACCCTATTTATAGTCAGTACGTAGTTTCAAAAATTTGAAAGAGGGTTGTTATGTTATTATTATCGGTATAGACTACTTCACAACTATTGATTTGTTGTAGAAGGGTAGTATAAACAAAATATTTAAATTCTTTCAGCTTATATATATAATTGCTATTACTTGCTGGGCACTCAAATGCTCATCCTTACTTAATTTAAATGTTTTCAGCTAAGTGTGAACAACCAGAAAGCTCATGCAGAAACAAAGGAAAAGGAAAGCAAACATAATAAGATTTGTGGTATTCTATGTAATAGTTTGATATTATTAGGACAATGATATATATTAACTATCATGCTATGTAATGTATGTATTAAAGGTTACGTACTTGGGAAGTAGACTCTGATGCATATGTAAATTAAGTTTGATTTCTATATTATTGTTATTATTATTAGTATTATTCCGCTCGTAGAAATGGTATCGTGAAGCACCGAGTTCGGGTTTCAAGTACCTGGATTTGGGGGCTTTACAGCAGTTGGTGGACCGATCTGTTACATATCCAAGAGGTATTGTGGAAGACGTTTTAGTAAAAGTTGATAAATTTATCTTCCCGACGAATTTTGTTATCTTGGATTGTGAAGTAGACAGGGAAATTCCCATCATTCTCGGGTGACCATTCTTAGCCACGGGGAGAACTTTGATTGACGTACAAAAAGGTGAACTAACAATGAGAGTTGAAGACCAAGAGGTAACCTTTAATGTATTCAAGTCGATGAGATTTCCGAAAAACGAAGGTGAATGTCTGCGAGTAGATGTCATGGAAGAAATAGTGAATCACAAACTTAGCAGTAATTATTCTGTCGATCCATTAGAATCTGTTTTGATCGGGATGGACGACTACGATATTATGGATGAAATAGGGTATGTCAAATTGTTAGATGCAGTACCAGCTTCCAGGAAGTTCAAACAACCGTTCGACACCCTTGATCGGACCGAAGTGGGAGAGAAAAAGTGTAAGCCATCGATAGAAGAGCCACCAGTGTTGGATTTAAAACCTCTACCGTCTCATCTGTAGTATGCCTATTTGGGAAAATCTAAAACCCTGCTAGTTATTGTATCGACAGATCTGACTGACACTTAAAAAGAGAAACTGTTAAGGGTCTTGCAAGAGTTCAAAACAGCAATTGGATAGACTATAGCTGATATTCAGGGAATTAGTCTGACATTTTGCATGCCTAAGATTTTATTGGAAGAAGGAGCAAAACCAACCATTGAGCAACAAAGAAGGCTAAATCCTATTATGAATGAGGTGGTAAAAAAAGAGATCATAAAATGGTTGGATGCAGGTATTATCTATCTAATCTCGGACAGTTCATGGGTTAGTCCTGTACAGTGTGTACCAAAGAAAGGGGGAATGACGGTAGTGAAAAATGATTCGAATGAACTCATTCCCACTAGAACAGTTACAGGTTGGAGAGTATGTATGGATTACCACAAACTAAATAAAGCCGCATGCAAGGATCACTTTCCCTTGTCGTTCATTGATCAAATGTTAGATAGGTTGGCGAGACATCAATTTTACTGTCTATTGGATGAATATTCCGGATATAATCAGATTACCATATCACTGGAAGATCAAGAAAAAACTACGTTCACATGCCCTTATGTGACGTTTACATTCTGGCATATGTCTTTTGGTTTGCGCAATGCTTTGGCAAATTTTCAACGGTGCATGATGGCCGTCTTCTCGGATATAGTAGAACATAACTTGGAAGTGTTCATGGATGACTTCTCCGTGTTTGGTGATAGTTCTGACTTATGCTTGAAGAATTTGGTTTTAGTATTGAAGCGCTGTGTGGGGACGAATCTAGTTCTTAACTGGGAAAAGTGTCACTTCATGGTGCAAGAAGGGATAATTCTGGGGCATAAGGTTTCCGTAGCAAGGCTAGAGGTTTATAAAGCAAAAATTGAGACGATTGAAAAGTTACCTCCACCAACACCTGTGAAGGGAATACGGAGCTTCTTGGGACATGCGGGTTTCTATAGACGATTTATTAAAGATTTTTCCAAAATTTTGAAACCCTTGTGTTCCCTCTTGGAGAAGGATGTGCATATTTAAGATGGATCAGTTGTGCTTCGATGCTTTCAAAATATTGAAGAAGAAATTGGTCTCAGCTCCAATCATAGTGGCTCCCGACTTGACTTTACCATTTGAGTTGATGTGCGACGCCAGTGACTACGCAGTGGGAACAGTATTGGGACAACGTCGAGATAAAATCTTTCACACTATATACTACTCCAGCAAGACGTTGGCGGATGCTCAGCTGAATTACACTACCACGGAAAAAGAATTACTTGCGGTAGTGTTTGCATTCGACAAGTTCAGAGCATATCTAAAAGGGACCAAGGTAATCGTCTACACTGATCATTCCTCAATAAAGTATTTGATTGAGAAGAAGGATGCAAAACCACAGTTAATACGGTGGGTGCTTTTACTACAAGAATTTGATTTGGAGATCAGAGATAGAAAAGGTACAGAAAACAAGGTGGCCGATCATCTTTCGCAATTAGAAAATGCAGAGGTTCAGCAAAAAGATGAAGTCGTGATCAATGAGATGTTTCCCGATGAACAACTTCTTCAAGTAACAACGAAAGTGCCATGGTATGCAGATTACATGAATTATCTGGTTAGTAATGTGTTACCTCCGGATTTGACCTTGTAATAACAGAAAAAAGTTCCTCCACGATGTTCGACAATAGTTTTGGGAAGAACCATTTCTGTTTAAGACTTGTGCATATCAAATGATTAGACGATGTGTGCCACATGAGGAGATGGATAGCATATTAAGTCATTGCCACTCATCGGATTACGGAGGTCACTACGCGGGTGATAGGACAGCAACCAAAGTATTTTAGTCAGGATTTTTCTGACCTACCTTGTTAAAAGACGCATATCTCTATGTGTTAAAGTGTGATCGGTGTCAACGAGTAGGCAATATCTCCAAACGCATTGAAATGCCGCTTAACTCCATTTTGGAGGTTGAGTTATTCGATGTGTGGGGAATTGACTTCATGGGACCCTTCCCATCATCCTTTAATAATCAGTACATTCTGTTGGCATTAGACTATATTTCAAAATGGGTAAAAGTAGCAACCTTACCAACTAGTGATGCCAATATGGTACTACGGTTTCTTGAAGAAAAATATTTTCACACGATTTGGTACGCCGAGAGCGATAATTAGTGATGAGGGAACTCATTTTTGTAATAAGCAGTTCACTAAATTATTTAGAAAGTATGGGGTCCGATATAAGATTGCAGCCGTGTACCATCCCAAAACCAATGGTCAAACGGAAGTCTCGAATCGAGATGTTAAGCGAATCTTGTAGAAGGGGGTCAATCCGTCATAGAAAGATTGGGCCATGCGATTAGATGATGCCTTATAGGCATATCGAATAGCTTATAAGAACCTTATCGGCATGTCACCATATCAGATGGTCTATGGAAAGGCATGTTATCTTCTAGTATAGTTATAACATAATGCATACTGGGCAATTCGTAAGCTAAATTTTGACTTACAATTAGCTGGGGAGAAATGGCTACTGCAGCTAGATAAGATGGAAGAATTTCGGCATATTGCTTATGAGAATGGCAAACTGTAGAAAGAGAAAGTCAAAACATGGCACGATAAGAAAATCATTGATTGAAAGTTCGAACCGGGACAACAAGTATTGCTTTTCAACTCTAGACTGCGTTTATTTCTCGGTAAACTAAAGTTCTACTGGTCAGGACCTTTCGTGGTTGTATCTGTCACTCCACACGGGGTTGTTGATGTGGAAGAACCAAATTCCAAATGAACATTCAAGGTCAACGCCCAAAGGCTTAAACATTATTGGAGCGGGCCCATCGATCGACAACCTACGGCAATGCATTTCTTTGATCCAGCGGGGAATTAACCAATATAGCTAAGTCGGGCTGACTACTATAAACCAAGCGCTAGGGGGAGGCAACCCCAAGATTTTATTTCATACTTGAATTCATTTGATTTTTTAGTACCATACTTTAGAATAATACTAGAATTTTTGGATATTTATTGATAATTATTAATACATTTCTTCATGTGGCAGGAAAATAACTTAAAGGGCCAAGTATCTCAAATGAAGCGCCCCAGCGCTCTAATTCCATAGGGCCCAAGCACCCATGCGCTCACCATCAGTAGGCATGAAGAAGACTCAGCGCCCCGGTGCTGAGAATCAAGGCTAGCACAGCGCCCCGACACTAGGGACTACTACCGAATTCTGCAGCTGAGTGCCCCGGCGGTCAATTCACTTTATAACCCAGCGCCTCGGCTCTAGGGTCAGGTTTTAGAATCCAATTCACTTTACAAATCTGCATTGTTCAAATTTCTTATTTCTTTTAATTGCTTCCCATGTTTATATTACTTGCACCCTTTCCGTCTCCCTTTTTGTAATTGCCCTTCCCTTTCACGATTAAATATCCTATGTATGCTTGGAGATAAGAGTATTTTGCTTCAATTGGGTTATCTTTCTACTTGGTTTCACTCTTCCCCTACTGCATCTAACGTACATATTTCACTTCCTCCTTATGATACTTCCTCTTGTATGCGTATGAATCACTTGAGATTAGGATGTCACGACTATGTTATTGTGTTTAATGATGATGGATATGCTTGGGGTTTGGAGTGCTATATTCATAGTTGTGCCCAAAGAGAATTATAGACTGCCCATAAGGTGTTCGATATATTGCCTAAGTGAATTTTCTTTGCTTTTTCCCACCAAAGGCATGTATATCACTAACTCTAATTATGTAGTTATCCTTGCATGTTCATGGTTTGAGTTTTCTCTCCTAGGATAAGGGCTAATTTCACTTGTGGGCTATGGGTGAAGAGGACATGCACATGAGTTGTACTGACATATCATGAAATGGTTTTCTTTAATGTCATATTACTACATATATGTTACGTGTTTGTCAGTATCTCTGTGTGCCATAATTGTGGTCGTCTACTTGGGCACTATTAAACAACTTCACCATTTGACTATGTTAGTGATATTGCATGTGTTTCGGTTCAAATTGTGCAGCTTCATGATATTGTGTACGTACTCATACCTCCAACCCCTATTAGACAAAGCAATTCAAATTCATAGTTTGGGGGTCATGGTATGATTACGAGATTACTTATACACTCTAAACCAAATTCTAACATGTGTGTTTTCATTATCAGTTTTCTAAATGGCCTCTAAGCGTCAACGAGGAGAAGGTTTAGGATCTGCCTCTACACCCCCAAAATTTGACAGCTGCCTGTTCGTGAGTGCCGCAGCCCAAGAACGCTATAGCTGGATGGCAACATGCTCTCTAGTCCCAGGACGCGGTTTAAGGCCCAATTAATCTAAGGATGGGGACATGGCTGTCATGACTGCTAAACGAAATTGGTTCACACTTACCGAACAACCGGACCCGGCGGTGATTGCAGTTGTTAAAGAGTTCTATGCCAATGTTTTAGAGCGCTTCCAATATGGAGTGTATATGAGAGGAAAGATAGTTGAATTCGGCGAAGAGGACATCAACGGGTGCTACCAATTGCCTTTGTAGGGTCAACCCAATGAATATGCCAGTTTTTGTGAGCCAAGGCCTGGACTATGCGATGATCCTCCGCGAGCTATGTCAATTGGGCACCACATGGACAATGCATGAACGTGGCATCATGACCTTTCCTCATTCGTGCCTTAGTCTATATGGAAAGGCTTGGTATGCCTTCATATGTGCAAAATTGATGCCATGCACAAATGTTAGCGATGCCACCAAGGAAAGGGCCGTGTTACTATGTTCGATAGTTCAAGGCTTAAAGATGGATGTCGGCCTACTTAATCAATAGTCGATTCTGAGGGCTACATGAGGAGGTACCACGGGAGGGTTACCACACCCTTCTCTCATTTACGCTATATCTTCTATGTTTGGAGTTAAATGGAAGTCTGATGAAATGATTCAACCCCCAATGCCGGTTTTGGACCATAAAATGATAAGGAGGTATCGGGTGTCGACTGGTGATGCAAATCACCCACGTGGATTGGGCTTTATAATTCCTCAAGCTGTAGCACCACAAGCTCCTGTTCCACCTACTTATGGGCCCTCCTCCGCAGCCCACCATGGTGTCGTTCTCGATGCGGTTCAGTGCAAAATTGAAGCCCAGATTTCTATGTATGCTCAAATTTATCCTGGAGTTGATATCAGTCATTTCCCTACTGCTCCGGTTCTGCCTATGTTTCCCCCTTCTGATCAAGAGATGAACGATGATGAGGACGATGCACCCGAGGAATGATCTCGTCAGGGAAGTCCTCTGTTTTACATTGCTATATTTTTCACATGAGGACATTCCTCAGTATAAGTTTGGGGGTAGTTTAGTTTTATTTGCATTTTTAGGTGGCATGTGTATAGTATCTTGTGGAAATTATGTTTAGTTTGTTAAGTTGAGGTTAATTTTAAAGTTAAGTGTTGCATTTAGTATATCACATGATTCCAGCTGTGAAATAGTTTAAGTTTATTCGGGGCCAATGATGAGACTGAAATTGCATAAACAAGTCTAATTCTGATTATTAAGCATTTGATGTGATTTCTTGTCTTCATTTAAATCTTTGTCTGTTTGAAACTGTTATTATTATCAGGATAGCACATGTTAAGAAATGACCGTGTTGGCTTAGTAAGTCTAAATGGATGTATTATGGGTTTCTAAAGGATAATGCCAGTTGAATGAAAGAATAACATGAAGAGGCAGTGAAGGTTAAAATTAGACATGAATTTAAGTTTGGGGGAAAAACTTGGGGTATATAAGCTTAAAAAAAACACCGTGGCTAGTCTTGTTTCGAGGCCTTTGTTAATTGAGTAAGTAAGCCTGAGGGAGTGTCTCTACACCTAGCACCCTAAGTTCTTAATGGTCTGGGAGTCATTGGTCGAAAGTTCGCTAAGGGGTAACACTGTTAGCCTAATGGAATGAGACATTGCACAGTCATGGAAAAAAAATAATGAATAAAACGGGAAAAAGTGCAAAGAGTCCCCGTTAGAAAAAAATAAAAATAAATAAATAAAATAAAAATAAAGCATACGTATTCCATCTTGACCCCTGGAATTTGATAAGTGTGTGATTTTAGCCGGATCTAGTTTATTTTTGGAGTTCTCGAGTTTATACTGTATGATGCCTTCCAAGAAATCTATCATGAGCAGCCACTTGAAATTTTTTGCACACCTGTCACTGACAATGCAAGAGGGCAGATTCGTCTTTCAGAGATAACCCTGGAAGACATCTCATATTTAGTCCAGATACTACCGGGAGTTCAGTTTTAACCCTGAAACACTCACCGGGAGTATCAGTTCCAACCTCGGAGATAACCCCGAGGCATGCAGTTCCAATACCGGAAATTCCACTAGAGAAGGCCGATTCATCCCGGAGATAACCCCGAGATATTTAGTCTTAGTCCCGACACAGGGAATAGCGAGCACTAACCTTGGAGATAACCCCAAGGAATGCAGTTGCAGTTCCGGAGATAACCCCAGAAATGCTTGTTTCAAATGCATTCGATCAGCTTCAACCTTGGCATTCGCACTGAGGCACTCGGTACAAGACCCGAAGATAACCCTAGGAAGACAGACATACATCAGAGATGACACTGAGGACTTAAACACTTGCAACAGTCCAATCTTAGAGATAACCTTGAGCAACGTCTGCTTTATCAGCCCAAGCTGGAGATAACCCCGGTGAGGGGCAAAGTCGTCATCTTGCCACCTTGACGCCACATCGCACTGTCTCAACATTTCAGATATACATTTCTACACAGTAATGTCCCACAAGAACCAAGGAAGTCCAATCCTGAGTGACTATTACGCAGGGCAACAGATAGAATTTGAAGCTTAAATACAGGAGGGCATGGTCCCATCTTCCTGACTTCGTACAACCTCTAATCCCATGTCATTGCGTAACTCTCGATAACGGCGGTCCAAAATAAGTCTTATACACCTCAGTCGGATGCTCGAATTGAAGTTCTGAAAGTTCGAGTGGACATCACGTTGCATGCATGCACGTACTTCAAGACAGTAGGACCTGCGGAGCCCGGGGCACCCCGGGCTCCCCCCTTTATATATATATATATATACCGCTTTTATATATTTACATTTCCGATCCCCCATGGAGGTGCTTCGTGGTGGTTGATCATGTATATATATATATATATATATATATATATATATTTACAGCTTTTATATATATAACTGCTTACAGCTTTTATATAAACTGCGTTATCATGTGAGCCTAGGAATCATGTGATCACAAATTCAATCTACTGAATCTAGATTCGGTTCCCGTGATGGACATTTTCAGTTGTAAGCAGCTTGTAAATTATTCACGGTGTTTGGATTTCCTAAGATGGTTTTCATGCCCATGAGGAATTCGGCACTTCTTTGTACATTATTTTTTCGAAGATGCTTCGCATCTTTAAAATAAAAGTAATCAAGCCGAACACCTAATAATAAAAGGGAAGTTTAAAAGGTCTCAATTACTATTCAGCATCGGGGTTTGAAAAACCACTTTTACAAAACTGCATTGCTATATCTTGTTTAAAACTGAATTTTTACATAAATTCAAACCCTGTATATATAGGTGCGAACGAGGCTTCGCATTACTTCCAAATAACTGCACATTGACCTACACACACACATTCATATAACAATTTCTTGAAAAGTGGTGGTCACCGTGGCAACACGGATGTCGGGAGGTGCCTAACACCTTCCCTCCGCATAAGCAAGTCCCCGGATCCTAATGAATCTCGGTTTTAGAGACCCGTTTAGCAGTGCCACATCACTGGGTCAATGTACATACCTTTTCTCGGTTGTGTTGGTACAACCAGTTAAAAAACCAACTGACGACTCTTATAGTCCAATCATTGACATATAAATGTCGGACCTTTTCACAACTTATTTCTTCAAACAAATCTCACCTAAAATGGGAACACAAAAGAACAAGAACAGAAAAGGGATAAATAAAAATCTCGACGTTGACAGGTGGCGACTCCGCTGGGGATAAATAGTAAGAGGACTCAAGCTGCTATTACAAGCTTTTCAAAACTGTTATATGCTTGTGTGTGGATGTTGCATTTACATTTCATGAATGTGTACGAATGCATTTTTACTGCACTACAATATATCTGTCTGTGATATTAGTGTTTCGCACATGTAATCATTTTCATAAACAGTGAGACATGTTGTATATGCATGTATGCTGTGTGGTTCCTCCACTAGGAGGCTATCCTGTCTGTGTTTGATTACTGGACTTGTAGGAAGACTAATTCCAACTAGGCTCAGGAAAGACACCACCCAAATTCGCTCCAGTTGAAAAACCGAATTAACTTCCTGTTGAGTAAATTGCGCTGATTTGGGAACCTTCATACCAAAAAGCCGCGAGAGTAACCTAAGATATGACAACCTCTTATAAACCAAACACGGAGGAAAGTCTCTTCATGCTTTCTCATTTCAAAGTACTCGTAAAGTTAATTACTTGTAATTTCATTCCATATTCATATCCATGTAATGAGAAATATGAAGAAATATATGCATGTGCATATTTAAATTAACATGTTATCCTGTATTACAAACAACTAACATCCGTTTTGTAGGATAATAATCCTAAAACGGACACATCACATAGCATGTAAATATTTACACAATCCCTAAGACTAAACTATGCAAGTTTTGTCGCAGGGAAGTAATCAGACCTATTACCCGGTCAAAGTCCAAAAAGGCCACGAGCCTACAGCCAATAGTGTCTTCATTTGACCAGCCTAATCCAGTTTCTCGCGAAGAATTTGACGGATTAAGTAAACAAATTACATATTTGGTTGTTCTGCTTAAAGAACTACATCAGTCTACTCAAGGTACGAAGATACCCATACATGTTTAATCCTCTACATAAGGAGGAACCCAAGGTTCTGATAAAGCCATTACAGTACCTGAGCTCTAGTTGGATACAACCAACAAAATTCGTGATACCACCCATCTCAAAGGAGATCTAGACACCGTTGACATCAGGAAAAAGGTCTTTCAAATGGAAGAAACCTTTCGTTCTATCAAAGGAATTGGAGCACACGGGAGTGTCTCATATGCTGACCTTTGTATACTCCCTGGGGTTCATTATCCAGAGAAGTACAAAACTCCTGACTTCAAAAAATATGACGGGTTAGGAGATCCTTACACACATTTGAAGGAGTTCATCGGAGAACTTGGATCTTATGCAGAAGACGAAAAGCTCAGAATGCAGCTGTTCCAAAAGAGTCTGACTGGAGAAACCCGTTCGTGGTATACCATATTAGACAATTTGAAGTTCCATAGTTGGGAAGAACTAGCTCATGCCTTCCTCACACAATACAGCTTCCAGTCTTAGATGGCTCCTAACCGGTACCAGATTACCAAGGTCAAGAAACAGTCTAATGAGTCTTTCAGAGAGTATGCTCAAAGGTGGAGGCGCCTTGCTGCTCAAGTTATTCCTTTTATGACAGAGTCAGAAATGGTCATGACCTTTATCGACATACAAGAAGCTCCTTTCTATGACAGAGTTTTAGCTGGCATTGGTAAACCATTTTCTGAAATGATCAAACATGGAGAGATGTCTGAGATAGGGTTAAAGTCAGGAAAGATTCAAGACCTAGCTGCTCTTAAAGCTGTTGTTGAACACATCCAATCCAAAACTTATGGAAATAACCCCCAAAGGGTCCGTAAAAAAAAGAGGAGGATGTTTCCTTAATACTACAAGGTTAAAAAGGCAATCAGAATATGCCTATTTAGATAAGGAATTACACTCTCTTTCAAGCACAGTCTTCAAACCCTCTATTTCCTAAGGGTGGATAAGCCAAACGCCCTCGAGTGTTCACACCCCTAGGGGACTCACTCGAGAACATTCTCAATCTTCTGACCACTCAAAAGAAAATTACGCATCTTCTTCCACCAGCCAACCCTAATAGGAAGGGTTTCAATGCTGCATAGAAATGTGCTTATCATGCCGGGGCACCTGGACATGATACCCAAGATTGTTGGGCTTTGAAACACAAGATCCAAGATTTGATAGACAACGGTGAGATCGTGGTCACCAAGACAGATCAACCTCAAGTACAAGATAATCGTATTCCTCAACACAAAGAGGAAGAGGTCAACATGATTAATTGGAGCAATGGACAGAGTTCCAATTTTAACTGTGAATCATCCCAGACCATCAAAGACGGTGTTGACAAATGGGATTATGCAAAGTTCCAGTTTATGATGGAACAAAAGATGAAAGCTCTGTGTAAGCAGATTGAGCAATTAGCAGAACTGGTGACCTATCAGCATCAAGTCACATGCCAATTAGTCAGCCATGAGCATGCTAGTCTCCTTCCCTTGGTTATGAATACTCCCTTGTCACCTTCAAGAAATGAAACATTGGAGGATAAAGTGATGAAGAGAGCAACTATCAAAGCCCGTCAGGATTTTGCCAATAGAAGGGAATTTACATACTTGGGCCAACCTATGGAGGAGATACTTAAGACGCTAATCAATGAAGGAAGGATCACTTCCCTTCTATCTCCAATCAATCCCCATTCAGGACAGTTTAATCCTAATAGAGTATGTCAGTATCACTCCCATTCTTGTGGTCATAACACAGAAGAATGCTGGGCACTCTGCCACCTTATTCAGAATATAATTGATAGCGGTGTCCTGCAACTGGCAGACAACGATATTGTGCTATTTGAGAGTGAAAATATTTTTCCTACTAAATGGAAGGGACTGGTAGCAGTTATATACGCTGAGGCTGATGGGACTGTCAAACCATTCACAATACAAGCAATTCAACTCAAAGGAATTGACAATCCTTTGAAAGTGGTTGCACCAGAGCCAATCAACTTACCATTCAGGCCACAATATCCTGTTATCAGCTTATAAAAAGTCCCCTAGAATTATGGAGAAGCTTAAGGATCCACTTCTCATACAACTGCTGTAGTGTCGAAGGAAAATCCACTGTGTCTTCCCCAAGGGGTGATGAAGCCTACCATCAAATCAAAGGGGAAAATTCCCATGGAGAAGATTGAAAAATTCCTTGGTACTATGGGTCATAATGAAGCCAAGGTGGTTTTAAGCTTAAGAGAAGCTCCACATCCAATTTCAGTACTGGAGTTGGTTTTAACTTTCGAGGATCACATGAAGATTCTACTGAAGGTTTTGGAAGAAGCATACTTGCCGAAATCAGTGGATGTAGATAATTTTCAACATCTAGTTGATCACATTTTCAACAACAATGTGATATCTTTCACTAATGATGACATACCGCCCGAAGGGACCAGTCATTGCAAGCCGTTACATATTGTAATTTTATCCTCCGGGTACATGCTAGCTGGAGTTTTGATAGATGGAGGATCGTATCTAAATATCTGTCCTTACGCTACGTTGGTGAAGATGAACGTAAATCTTAGGCGGATCCGAAGTAGCTATACGATTATCAAAGCTTTTGATGGATCCCGCCGGAATTCAGTCGGAGGGATTAAGCTGCCAATTGAGATCGGTCCCCAAACCTTCTGTGTATCTTTTCACGTGCTGAAAATAGATACAGGATACAACCTGCTTCTGGGGAGACCGTGGATTCATATGTCCGGGGCAGTCCCTTCCACTCTTCATCAACAACTTAAATACATTATCAAAAATAGCCTAGTCACAGTCAACGCTGAACCAGAATGTCCTCAATATGGTGACATACCACTCATCAATGTCAATTCAGATGTTGAGCTGGTTAGTTTTCATGCCTTGGAAGTGAGCAACACTCAATATTATTCCATCGAGACGCCATTTCCAGTACCCAAGATTTCTGCCAAAGTGATGGCAGGTACTCAAGAAATGATGTCATTGGGACACCAAGTGGGACAAGGGCTGGGTAAAAGTCATCAGGGTATTAAGCACCCGATTTAAGTGTCTAGCCAAATTGGGGCAACCGGACTAGGCTATTCTGTAAGTTTCAGTTACAGGAATCTGCATAAGCATAAGCAGATTCCTTCAGCTTCAGCCACTCGGTGATTATCTCCACCTGTAAATCCAGAGTCTGCAGAACCTCCGGTAAAGTGTTAGCCAATGTAATAACTATGTTATTTCCCAAACCAATACTGATAAATGAGAAGGAAGTCTTTGTTCCAGATCCCAAGGTGGAAGAAGAGGAACGAAGAATTAAACAAGACATCATTCGAATGATGTCAGGCATACGCATCATTATCCATGATGAACATACAAATAGGTACACCCAGACGATGATTGCCCAGACGTAATGGTCATCATTCGGGAGAAGGAGGACAATGACAACCCCTCCATCACTGTAGTCCACCAGGACTTTGCCCTTGCCAATTGGAGCAGCATTCCTTGCATTGGTCGACAAGGGTAAAATGGACAGGACTTCTTTCTGCCCTGTAGATATCATAACTGCTTACTTTTTTGTACAGTATTAGCAGTTGTTTTATTCGTACATGCTAACACTTTGTATGATTAAACAGTTTCATATATATTAAGTGAAAGCATATTTTGTTTCAGGACTCTGACTTAGATGTGCCTGTACTTGCTGATAAGATGCCTCTTCTCCACAAGGATTGTAACTTTGATGAAAAGTTGGACTCAGAGTTGATGAAAATACAAGAGGACATTGAGGTGCCTCAGGAGATCAAAAAATAGGTCGAAGACAAACCTAAACCCAACCTTGATCAAACCACCTCCTTCAATCTCGGAACCCTAGAAAGCCATAAGTTAATCCAGATTGGTTCAGACCTTACCCCAAACCAGAGGAATGACATGGTAACACTAACCGAATTCTAGGATATGTTTGCATGGTCTCATGAAGACATGGTGGGTTTTTCCACTGACATTGTCCTTCATCGCCTTCCCATTAAAGAGGGATTCAAGCCAGTCAAGCAGAAACTCAGGCAATTGAAACCAGAGTGGAGTTTAAAGGTAAAAGAAGAAATTGTGAAATAATTTCAAGCTAGTATTATCATGGTGTCCACATATCCTGAATGGATATCCAATATCGTTCTCGTGCCTAAGCCTGGAGGAAAGGTGTTAATTTGCAAGGATTATCGGGATCTGAATAAAGCTTGCCTTAAAGATAGCTTTCCCGTGCCATTTATTCACATTCTCAAGTACAATACTTGTGACACCCCCAAATCCCGGTACTTTATTTCCTCAGGATTTGGTGTTCACGAAATCAAAACATTCATTTCTAACTACCCAATTATAGTAAAATTGAATAATAAAACCTGCCCATACAGGATTAAACTTAAATAAAAATCTCCCAGGTTATCTAACCTTTACAAACAATCATTCATGCGGAAAATTAAAATAAACTTCATTACAATCTTTAAACCAAGTCTGAAAATAAACTATTCAACTATTACAAGTCTTCAGCATTGTTTCGTCTTTCCTTTCCCTTTACTGGTACTAGGTACATCACCAGTTTCAACCTTAGCTGTAAGAAATTTTACAGGCAAGAGTGAGCAAACAAGGCCCACTTGAAATAACAATAATTACATCATTAAAGTTTTACATCATTTGTCAACATTAGGATCAATAGAACTGAACAATAAATTCTATTATTTTTCGAAAACTTTAACATTCACTGAGGGTCAAATGACCACGAATCATGTCCACAGTTATAAGTAATCTTTCAACTTAAACTTTAACAGCCATAAGACTATAAGGACTCCACGTACTTAGGGGGATCAACCCTTCGTACAATGTATTGTGCACAATCATTTCAACGCTAAGCGTAACCTCTTATAAAAGAGTTGTTCTTCTCAGTATTTAGAATACAAGTCCGTACCAAAGTGAGTTTGGTTTGGATACATCATGGGGTAATTTAGAATTCAACGGTAATCAACTAAGGTTTAGTTGATTACAAACGATATAACTGTATACTATGGAATAATCATAGTTTAATTGATGTTTATAAATTGACATCATGCTTTAGGGATAATCTAATAGCATACAATTTGAATAATTATATCCTACCTTGCTTGAACAATAATAAGACAATGTTAATTGAATAATAAACATCCACAACATGTATATAATTGTACATGCTAAACCACAAGTTAAGTACAAGAATAACTTGTTCCAAATAAATTTACACCATTATATGATAATCAAAATTGAAACAATAATTAGTTCAATAACACCAATGATTAGAAAACTTATACAATAAAGAACTTGCTAAATATCAAAAGTTAAGGCTTAGAAACTTGCTCAATGTAAAAGGTAGGTTTAGGAAACTTGCTTTTAGCACAAGCTACACTCTTACCCCTTGAATTAATACCCTATACATATGTCATATTGACATAATTAGTCTTAACCAACATTGTACATTTATATAAATAATTACATTCATTATATGGGTTGAATTACCCATTCACATAATCCATTATATTTCAAGTAGATAATACGTAATAACATGATATTTCATAGTCTAATAATACTGAAATTATCATTTAACATTATTATAATTAACACATAACATTTATTTTCAAGTTTTGTACATTTAAACAAAACTGTCAGACAGTTCTGCCAAGCCGCGCCGCGGCGCCACAGTTTGTACTGTGGCTCGCGCTGCGGCGCTGAGTCGACGCTGCGGCGCAGTGATTATACTATGAGCCGGCACTGCGGCGCAGTGATTGTGCAACAGGCTGAGCTTACGTCATGGTGATGGCGCTGCGGCGCCAGCAATGAACTGCCGGGCCGCGCCGCGGCGCGAACTGTCAACGTCGACTGACAGCTTCGGCAAGCATGAAAGAAAAAGCCAAATTGGCCAAAAAGCTCGAATCTAATAGACTGATTATCATCTATTTTATATATGAACTTCATATAAACATATAGTAAAGATTTCTAACATGTTTCTACTCATAAATTAACACAAACATCAAATATTCAACACCCAATTTCAATATTTTTGTCAAAAACTCCATTTTTGATATCTTCCATGAAAATCAATACTGTGATTTTGTTATTCAACCAAAACAGTAAATTTTAAGCATCATGATTATGATGTTACATACTCTAGCAATTCTTATCATCAATTTATCAATACAACAACTAAATACACCTTAATTTCCATTTTAACTAAAGCCATACTCATTCATAAAAACTCTCTGTAAAATAATTTCTTCATAAAATATATACATACGTGAATTAAACTCTATATAATCATGCATAACTCATGAAACACACCTACAATTGTTAATTATATAAACTTATAACCAAAACAACAAAATTTCTTTTCATAAATTTTTCAGAGAGACTTTTTGGGAAGAAGAAAATTAGAGTTTACAAAAGAAAAGATGGCCTACCTTGGATTATGAAGAAGATGATGACTCTAACTCTTTGATTATCAAGCTTTTCCCCAAAACCTGTAAAAAACTCTCAATTCTCTTTAGTTTCTTCTTACTTTTTCTTCTTTTCTTCTTCTTCTTCCTCTGAGTTTTCTCTTTTTCTCTCCTTTCTCTCTCTTCTATCTTACGTATAATATTATAACGTAATAATAATAATAACATATATTAATGATATAATATAAGTACAGATATAAATATATATCAGTTATAGGAGTTTTAAAATTTAAAAGCCAAAAGGCTTGTTTGGCTAACACAATAAAAATAACTATTTAATCCTTACACCTTGTTTGGTAAATTGAATTAAAACAAATAGATTAATCCTTATACCTTGTTTGCTAAAATACTATTAGATTAAAGACTTATTATGCAATATGACATGTTTGGCAAAACTACATTAAACTCTTTTAATTTATTTTAATAACTCCTTTATAGCAAGGTTATTAGTCACACCTTTATTAAATTAATAAATTAATTAAACATTAATCTATTAAATTACTTTAACACATAAACAATTATAATTCTTTTTACAATTATAATTTCATTTAATCAACTAATATTTTAAACTACAATTTCTCATTTAAAATATTATTATTTATTTAAAACCACTATAAGCTCTCTAGCTTATTAATTAAATTAATTATTATAAAATCTCATAACAACTAATTTATTTAGCTCCTTAATTAATTATACAACAAATAATTAATTAAATCACATCAATTCAATTGCCATAATTCGATAAATATTTAATATTACCAATAAATATTTAATATCTACTATTTAATTATTTATTCAACAAATAATTAAATACACCACATCACTCAAATTGAACAATTAATTATTCCATCAATAAACATATCCATTAAATATTTATATAAATCAATAAATATTTATTATAACACTTTAAAATTATGGAATGTTACATCATTCCCTCCTTACAAGGATTCTGTCCTCATAATCACAATTCAAACAAATCATTCGTTACATTCTTCCCTACTTCCAAAGATTCTGTCCCCAGAATCGAAGACACAGATTAAACAAATAACTCAGGGTATTCTTTCATCATTTTCTCTTCTAGTTCCCACGTAGCTTCTTTAGCGTTTTGGTTCCTCCATATCACCTTCACAGAAGGTATCACTTTATTCCTGAGCACTTGTTCTTTCCTGTCGACTATCTGAATAGGAACCTCTTCATAAGACAAATCTTTCTCGAACTGCAACGGTTCATACTCGATTACATGTTTGTAGTCGGGTTTATATGGTCGTAACACCGAAATATGAAAAACATTATGAATATTTTCCAATTCTGGAGGTAGAGCTACCTCGTAAGCCACTTCTCCCACTCTTCGCAGCACTTCAAAGGGTCCAATAAATCTCAGGCTTAGCTTTCCCTTTTTACCGAAACGAATTTTCCCTTTCCAGGGAGAAACTTTTAAGAATACCAAAGTTCCTACGTCAAATGTACGATCTTGTCTGTGTTGATCAGCATATTTTTTCTGTCTGTCTTGAGCTACAACCAGTATTGTCCTGATGAGTTTGACAACATCAACAGTTTGTTGTACCAGTTCTGGTCCTAACAGTTGGCGTTCACCGACTTCATCCCAACACAGTGGGGTTCTGCACTTTCTGCCGTTCAATGCCTCGTAAGGTGGCATGTCGATGCTCGCGTGATAACAGTTGTTGTAAGAAAATTCCACCAATGGTAGTTGATCTTTCCAGCTTCCTTTAAAGTCCATGACACATGCTCTCAGCATATCTTCCAATGTCTGAATTGTTCGTTCGCTTTGGCCATCTGTTTGTGGATGATAAGCCGTACTCATTCGTAACTGTGTTCCCATACATTCTTGTAGTCTGTTCCAGAAATTTGATGTAAACCACGGATCTCTATCAGACATAATTGATACTGGCACTCCGTGCCTCGAAACGATCTCCTTAATGTACAATCTTGCCAACTGATCAAGATTGAATCTAATCTTTATTGGTAAAAAGTGCGCTGATTTCGTCAGTCTGTCTACTATTACCCAAATCGCATCGCATCCTCTCTGAGTAGTTGGAAGACCCACCACAAAATCCATCGTGATGTGTTCCCACTTCCATTCCGGTATTTCTAACGGTTGGTTATCCGCTGGGTCTTTGATGTTCGGCTTTTACTCTCTGACATGTCAAACATTTCGCTACGCATTCAGCAACATCTCTTTTCATATTTGGCCACCAAAAATGTCGGCGCAAATCCTGATACATTTTCGTGCTTCCTGGATGAATTGAATACTTTGAGCTATGAGCTTCAGTCAGAATTTCTTCTTTCAGCTCTAGCACTGCTGGAACCCAAATTCGTCCATCGAACCGTAGTAAACCTTCGGTATCGACCTTGTATTTTACATCTCCACTTTCACCCAAATTCTCTTTGATTTTTCCACACTCTCCATCTTGTAATTGAGCAATTTTCACTTTGTTCACTAAAGTTAGATCAGCTTCTATCTGGAATAGTTGTTCGTCAGATTCTTTTGGAAATTTGATTTCCAACTCCAATTTTGTCATTGCTAAAATGAGCTCCTTTTGAGTTGTTATCAGCATCAACTTCTCCTGACCTTTCCTGCTTAAAGCATCTGCCACTACATTCGCTTTACCCGGATGATAAAAGATCTCACAATCGTAATCTTTTATTAATTCCATCCACCTTCTTTGACGCATGTTCAAATCCTTCTGAGTGAAAATATACTTCAGACTTTTGTGGTCTGTGTAGATCTCACATTTCTCTCCATAAAGATAGTGTCTCCATATCTTTAGAGCAAACACCACTGCAGCTAATTCCAAATCATGAGTCGAATATCCCTTCTCATAATCCTTCAATTGTCTGGATGCATAGGCAATAACTTTGTCGTTCTGCATAAGAACACAACCTAACCCTTTATGTGAGGCATCACTATATACCACAAAATTTCCTGTATTATCTGGCAAAGTTAATACAGGTGCCACACTTAACTTCTTCTTCAAATCTTGGAAACTCTCTTCGCACTTCTCCGTCCAAACGAATTTTACAATTTTTCTTGTCAAATTTGTTAGCGGAGTGGCTATCTTAGAAAAATCTTGAATAAATCTTCTATAATAACCAGCCAGTCCCAAGAAACTCCTCACTTCCGACGGTGTTTTTGGTTGTTCCCAATTGATTACTGCTTCCACTTTCGACGGATCCACTGAGATCCCATCTTTGTCAATCACATGCCCCAAAAATTGTACACGGTCGAGCCAAAATTCGCACTTAGAGAACTTCGCGTACAGTTTTTCCTTTCTTAGTGTCTCCAATGTCAGACGTAGGTGTTCCACGTGTTCTTCTTGAGTTTTGGAATACACTAGAATGTCATCAATGAATACCACCACAAACTTGTCTAGGAATGGTTTAAACACCCTATTCATCAAATCCATGAACGCAACAGGTGCATTGGTTAAACCAAAAGACATCACCAGAAACTCGTAATGTCCATACCGAGTTCTGAATGCCGTTCGTGGTATATCCTCCTTTCTTACCTTCAATTGGTGATAACCACTTCTCAAATCTATTTTCGAAAAGTACTTCGCACCCTTCAGTTGATCAAACAAGTCATCTATTCTTGGCAACAGGTATTTGTTTTTAATAGTGACTTTGTTTAACTCCCAATAATCAATGCAAAGACGCATTGACCCGTCCTTCTTTTTAACAAATAAAACTGGCGCTCCCCACGGTGATACGCTTGGTTGAATATATTTCTTGTCCAGCAGCTCTTGCAACTGAACCATTAGTTCCTTCATTTCTACCGGAGCCATTCTGTACGGGGCCTTCGATATCGGTGCTGTTCCCGGTACTAAGTCGATCACGAACTCAATTTCTTTGTCAGGCGGAAGTCCTGGCAAATCCTCTGGAAAAACGTCTTCGAATTCCCTTACTACTGGTATTTCTTCCAGCTTTACCCCCTTCTTTTGAGTATCGACTATGTAAGCTAAATAGCCCACACAACCTTGACTCAATAATTTCTTGGCCTGCATAGTCGTAAGACATTTCATTTGTCTAGGCGACTTGCTACCATAAAATACTACCTTTGACGGAGTCATAAGGTTTACACACTTCTTTTGGCAGTCAATTACCGCTCCGCATTTGAACAACCAATCCATTCCCAAAATTACATCAAATTCCCCCAGTCTAATCAGAATCAAATCTACCAACAAGACATTCTCCTTAATGTTCACCCTACAGTTCTTGTATACGAATCTAACAGGGATTATTTCCTTATTCGCAATTTCTATGTTCAAAGGAAAATTCAGTTCTTCTCTAGGAAATTCTAACCTCTTAGCAAATTCATCAGATATAAACGAGCAAGTAGCACCCGAATCAAATAATACATATGCATCAATATCATTGATTGGGATAATACCTGAAACTACATCCTTTGATTGCACAGCATCTTGCACAGTCATGTTAAAGGTTCTGGCTGTGGGTTTGATTGATGCTGCAGGTCCTGTAATAGCCCACGCACCTCCATTGTTATCTCCTTTGCTTTTGGTTGTCACTCCCTCCTTCTTAGGACATTCACGAGCAAAGTGATCCTTAGATCCGCACGTGAAGCACGCATTCTTCTTTGATTGAGTGCAATTTGGGGCGATGTGACCCTCCTGGCCACAATTGTAGCAAACTCATTTTCCCATCAAGCACGCACCCTTGTGAAACTTTCCACATGTCGCACATGCTTCAAACTTTTTGTTCTGCTGGTTACCTTACTGGTTTCCAGTACCCATACTCCCATTCCACTTCCTCTTGTTGTTGTTGTTGTTATTGTTGTTGTTTCCACTGCTACTACCACCATTCTTCACCTCATTTTCATTCTTCTTCTTCTTTTGTTCCTGGTTAAATTTTGTCACCGCCTCGCCTCCACCTTCAGCGAGTACTGCTTTCTCCATCACTGCTGCAAACGTCTTCAATTGGAACAAGGAAACCCTACTGTACAACCATGGCTTCAGTCCCTGTTCAAACCTCTTCGCCTTACGCTCATCTGTGCTAACCTGATATGGCGCAAACCTCGCCAATTCATTGAATTTTGTGGCATACTCAGATACTGTCATCGTCCCTTGCTTCAATTCTAAAAACTGTACTTCCAGCTGACTCTTCGAACTCTCCGGGAAATAGGTCTCGAAAAACAACTCCTTGAACCTATCCCAAGTCATCACTCCTGGCCCTTCACGAGTTTTATTATCCTGCCACCAATAACTAGCTTCTGCTTTCAACATGAACGTTGCGAAAGCAGTCTTCTGATCATCCCCTACCCTAGCGACATCGAACACCTTCTCTATCTCCATAATCCAGGTTTGTGCTTCGACTGGATTCATGGACCCACGGAATTCAGGTGGTCCAACCGCCTTAAACTCCTTAAACGTTGTACCTTGGTTTTGAGGTTGATTCTGCAACGCTCCTGTTAGTAGTGTTACTAGTTATTGAACGGGTTTCGCATCAACATTGTCATTATTGTTACTTCCTTCAGCGGTTCTCTGTCGTGTTGGCTGACGTCTGGGAGGCATTTTCTGTTAAAATAAAACATCTATTAAACCATTACTCAACTTACATCTATTAAACCATTACTCAACTTCTTTAAGTATTTCTAATTAACTTGCCTCTATAAAAGAGATACCCACATAGCACATAACACTTTGAACAAAATAATAACATTTTTTTATTCATAAACTTTCTGAAAACATAACACAATAGCATCTCTGCTATCTACATTCCTTTCCTGAACTACAAAAGTTTCAGGACAACATCATTATTATCATATCCCATGGTTACTTAACACTAGGGACTTACACATTATTTAATACTTATTACGTACATTACCGACAAATTTTCTACGATGATCTATTAAGGTACTTCGTAGCCCTATCACGTTCTTCCTCCATGACTCGAAACATTGTTCTGCGATCTAACACGAATGATGGCAGCGTCTCGAACTGAATCGGATATCCCATGACCCGATCTTGAGCTCGATTAATTGTGGTGTTAAATACTTTATCCATCTCTTCCATCTTCATCCTCTTTGCCTGTGCGTCTCTCGCTGCTCTTCCAGTTCGTTGATAAGCTTCCTCGTATGCATCTTCAGCTCTTGCCCTCTTAGCAGCTTCTTCTCTCAGCTTGCTCTCCAGTTCAGTAACCATCTCGATCAATTGTTCTTTCTCTCCTTCAGTCTGTATTAATTTCTCCTCGACGTTAGTCAGTCGTTCTTCACGATCCAGGATCTCATCGTCCTTCTGTGTCATTGCAGTCTGTTGTTCAGCTACTATCTCTTGCAATTCCTCAACTGTATCCAGAAGTTCCACGTTGCGGTCATGCACCTCATCGTAAATACGGCCTGTTATCGAGTTAAGTGGAATCCTTTCTTCCTCATCCTCCTCATCTGTCTCCACATCATCCTCCTCATCTTCAACTACTGTGACCAACGGGGCTAATTCCCGTGGCAGTAGTTGTTCCCAAACTACCTGAATGTCGCGAGGCTCCTCCTCTATAGGCATTTGGGGTCCCTCCTCCCTAGCCTGACTGGATTCTCCGACATTAGTCATCCTGACAACAAAAGTATTTTATTACTCATTCTACTCGACACTCGCGAGCACATAAGTTATAAACACATAAGCACATAAGTGTTTTATTACTTCTTTCTTAAAACTCGATAAGAGTTATCTCCACTATCTTTTCAAAGGTTACTTCCTAAGTTTTTTTTTCCCCACCTAAGGTTCATAACCTAAGGCTCTGATACCAACCTGTGACACCCCCAAATCCCGGTACTTCATTTCCTCAGGATTTGGTGTTCACGAAATCAAAACATTCATTTCTAACTACCCAATTATAGTAAAATTGAATAATAAAACCTGCCCATACATGATTAAACTTAAATAAAAATCTCCCAGGTTATCTAACATTTACAAACAATCATTCATGCGGAAAATTAAAATAAACTTCATTACAATCTTTAAACCAAGTCTGAAAATAAACTATTCAACTATTACAAGTCTTCAGCATTGTTTCGTCTTTCCTTTCCCTTTACTGGTACTAGGTACATCACCAGTTTCAACCTTAGCTGTAAGAAATTTTACAGGCAAGAGTGAGCAAACAAGGCCCACTTAAAATAACAATAATTACATCATTAAACTTTTACATCATTTGTCAACATTAGGATCAATAGAACTGAACAATAAATTCTATTATTTTCCGAAAACTTTAACATTCACTGAGGGTTAAATGACCACGAATTATGTCCACAGTTATAAGTAATCTTTCAACTTAAACTTTAACAGTCATAAGACTATAAGGACTCCACGTACTTAGGGGGATCAACCCTTCGTACAATGTATTGTGCACAATCATTTCAACGCTAAGCGTAACCTCTTATAAAAGAGTTGTTCTTCTCAGTATTTAGAATACAAGTCCGTACCAAAGTGAGTTTGGTTTGGATACATCATGGGGTAATTTAGAATTCAACGGTAATCAACTAAGGTTTAGTTGATTACAAACGACATAACTGTATACTATGGAATAATCATAGTTTAATTGATGTTTATAAATTGACATCATGCTTTAGGGATAATCTAATAGCATATAATTTGAATAATTATAACCTACCTTGCTTGAACAATAATAAGACAAGGTTAATTGAATAATAAACATCCACAATATGTATATAATTGTACATGCTAAACCACAAGTTAAGTACAAGAATAACTTGCTCCAAATAAATTTACACCATTATATGATAATCGAAATTGAAACAATAATTAGTTCAATAACACCAATGATTAGAAAACTTATACAATAAAGAACTTGCTAAATATCAAAAGTTAAGGCTTAGAAACTTGCTCAATGTAAAAGGTAGGTTTAGGAAACTTGCCTTTAGCACAAGCTACACTCTTACCCCTTGAATTAATACCCTATACATATGTCATATTGACATAATTAGTCCTAACCAACATTGTACATTTATATAAATTATTACATTCATTATATGGGTTGAATTACCCATTCACATAATCCATTATATTTCAAGTAGATAACACTTAATAACATGATATTTCATAGTCTAATAATACTGAAATTATCATTTAACATTATTATAATAAACATATAACATTTATTTTCAAGTTTTGTACATTTAAACAAAACTGTCAGACAGTTCTGCCAAGCCGCGCCGCGGCGCCACAGTTTGTACTGTGGCTCGCGCTACGGCGCTGAGTCGGCGCTGCGGCGCAGCGATTATACTATGAACCGGCACTGCGGCGCAGTGATTGTGCAACAGGCCGAGCTTACGTCATGGTGATGGCGCTGCGACGCCAGCAATGAACTGCCGGGCCGCGCCGCGGCGCGAACTGTCAGCGTCGACTGACAGCTTCGGCAACTATGAAAGAAAAAGCCAAATTGGCCAAAAAGCTCGAATCAAATAGACTGATTATCATCTATTTTATGTATGAACTTCATATAAACATATAGTAAAGACTTCTAACATGTTTCTACTCATAAATTAACACAAACATCAAATATTCAACACCCAATTTCAATATTTTTGTCAAAAACTCCATTTTTGATATCTTCCATGAAAATCAATACTGTGATTTTGTTATTCAACCAAAACAGTAAATTTTAAGCATCATGATTATGATGTTACATACTCTAGCAATTCTTATCATCAATTTATCAATACAACAACTAAATACACCTTAATTTCCATTTTAACTAAAGCCATACTCATTCATAAAAACTCTCTGTAAAATAATTTCTTCATAAAATATATACATACGTGAATTAAACTCTATATAATCATGCATAACTCATGAAACACACCTACAATTGTTAATTATATAAACTTATAACCAAAACAACAAAATTTCTTTTCATAAATTTTTCAGAGAGACTTTTTGGGAAGAAGAAAATTAGAGTTTACAAAAGAAAAGATGGCCTACCTTGGATTATGAAGAAGATGATGACTCTAACTCTTTGATTATCAAGCTTTTCCCCAAAACCTGTAAAAAACTCTCAATTCTCTTTAGTTTCTTCTTACTTTTTCTTCTTTTCTTCTTCTTCTTCCTATGAGTTTTCTCTTTTTCTCTCCTTTCTCTCTCTTCTATCTTACGTATAATATTATAACGTAATAATAATAATAACATATATTAATGATATAATATAAGTACAGATATAAATATATATCAGTTATAGGAGTTTTAAAATTTAAAAGCCAAAAGGCTTGTTTGGCTAACACAATAAAAATAACTATTTAATCCTTACACCTTGTTTGGTAAATTGAATTAAAACAAATAGATTAATCCTTATACCTTGTTTGCTAAAACACTATTAGATTAAAGACTTATTATGCAATAAGGCATGTTTGGCAAAACTACATTAAACTCTTTTAATTTATTTTAATAACTCCTTTATAGCAAGGTTATTAGTCACACCTTTATTAAATTAATAAATCAATTAAACATTAATCTATTAAATTACTTTAACACATAAACAATTATAATTTTTTTTACAATTATAATTTCATTTAATCAACTAATATTTTAAACTACAATTTCTCATTTAAAATATTATTATTTATTTAAAACCACTATAAGCTCTCTAGCTTATTAATTAAATTAATTATTATAAAATCTCATAACAACTAATTTATTTAGCTCATTAATTAATTACACAACAAATAATTAATTAAATCACATCAATTCAATTGCCATAATTCGATAAATATTTAATATTACCAATAAATATTTAATATCTACTATTTAATTATTTATTCAACAAATAATTAAATACACCACATCACTCAAATTGAACAATTAATTATTCGACCAATAAACATATCCATTAAATATTTATATAAATCAACAAATATTTATTATAACACTTTAAAATTATGGAATGTTACATCATTCCCTCCTTACAAGGATTCTGTCCTCAGAATCACAATTCAAACAAATCATTCGTTACAATACTGCTCAATATAGCATGTACTCCTTCGCTAATTGCTTTGTGGGGTACCATCAGATCATGGTTGCTGAGGAGGATCGTGAGAAAACTTCTTTCATCACGCCTTGGGGAACCTTTTGCTACAGAAGGTTGTCATTCGGACTCATCAATGCCGGAGCTACCCATCAACGAGCCATGGTGGCTCTTTTCCACGACTTAATGAACAGAGAGATAGAGATCTACGTGGATGACATTATTGTCAAATCCCGAAGGGAGGAAGACCACCTAGACAATCTCAGAAAGCTCTTCAACAGGTTGCGTAAGTATAACTTGAAGTTGAATCCATCCAAGTGCACCTTTGGCGTTAAATCAGGCAAGTTGCTAGGATTCCTAGTCAGCCACAAAGGGATTGAGTTGGATCCCACCAAAATCCAGGCCATCACAAAAATGCCCATTCCTCAGACAGAGAAGGAAATACAGGGATTTTTGGGAAGAGTCAACTTCATTAGTAGGTTTATTTCTCAACTCACAACAACTTCTGAGCCTATCTTCAAGCTGTTAAGCAAGAACTCCTCTATGAAATGGAATGATGAGTGCCAGAAGGCCTTCCTTACAATCAAAGAGCATCTAGTCAAAGCTCTTGTCTTGGTACCACCCAGGGATGATGTTCCCCTGTTCAGGTACCTGTCCATAAGTGATAATGCCATGGGCTGCATGCTTGGTCAGAAAGACGATAGAGGCCGAGAATGAGCTATCTATTACCTTAGCAAAAGATTCAGCAATAGTGAACACAAGTACACTCTAATTGAGAAGACTTTTTGTGCTTTAGCATGGGCTGCCATGAGATTACAGCATTACCTCCATGAGCACACAACCCATCTCATATCCCGTGTGGATCCTCTCAAGTATGTGTTTAGCTAGCCCATACTGAATTGTCGATTGTCCATATGGCAGTTGATTCTGTAACAATTTGAAATTGTTTACGTGACGCAGAAGTCTATTAAAGGTCAAGGAATCGCAGATCAACTGGCCGCTGTACCTTTAAGGGATTAAACCCTTGGAAACATACTTCCCCGATGAAGGGGTAATGGCAATTTAGCAACATCATTAGTACGATACACGTCAAATATGGAACATGTATTTTGATGGAGCTGTTAATATGGAAGGTTCTGGAGCTGGAGTAGTTCTAGTATCTAGTAAGGGGAAGCAGTATCCCGTCGCCGTATGAAGGCTGTATCATGGGGTTAAAATTTGTCCGTTCAATGGGCATCAGGCGGTTAACTGTCTTTGTGGATTGAGAGTTGGTAGTCAAACAATCTATGAGAATCTATCAACCCAAAGAGCTACATTTACTGCCTTCCCATTGGCAAGTTTTACATATGACTTCGGAGTTCGAAGAGATCTCCTTTCTAGACATTCCTCGTAATAGGAATGACTTCGCAGACGTGCTAGCAACTTTGGCCTCATTGATTCACACACCTAACAAGGAACACATGCCAAGCGTCACATTAGCCCTACAAAAGGCACCAGCCTATGGGAACTATGTTGGAGAAGTATCGGATGAGCTACCTCCCATCCAATAACCTTGGTATCAGCATATCAAGGAGTACTTGCGAGATAGATCTACACCAGCTGAGGCGAGCCTGACTGAGCAAAGGCGGATTCATCGACTTGCTATGAAATTCTACCTAAGCGGAGATGCACTCTACAAAAGAGATGCAGGACTAGGTCTCCTTAGATGCCTAGAAAAGGACCAAGCTCAGAGACTCATGGATGAGGTCCATGGTGGAGTATGTGGCCCACACATGAGCGGCCCTCTACTTGTAAAGAAGATCCTCAGAATGGACATTACTGTCTATCTCTTAAAGGTGACTGCAATGACCACGTCAGGAGATGTTATCAATGCCAAATTCATGGGAATGCTATCCACGCCCCTCCACGGGAGCTCCATAATATGAGTTCGCCTTGGCCCTTCTCAATGTGGGGAATGGACATGATTGGGCTCATCGAGCCCAAAGCCAGTAATGGATATCGTTTTATCTTCACCATGATCGACTACTTCACCAAGTGGGTAGAAGTAGCCTCCTTCCCCAGGGTTACCAAAGAAGTCATCATTTCTTTCATCAGAAATAATGTCATTTGTCGATATGGACAATCAGAGGTAATTGTATCAGACAATGCTAAGAACCTCAACAACAAAATGATGGAGGAGTTATGTAGCAAGTTCCATATCAAACATCTTAACTTCGTCATCTACCGTTCAAAGATGAATGGTGCTGTTAAAGCAACTAACAAAAACATCAAGAAGATCATGCAAAAGATGTCCGCCAACCACAAAGGCTGGCCATACTTATTGCCTCTTACTCTGTTAGCCTACAGAACATCAATGCACACTTCAACTGGGGCAACCACCTACGCATTAACCTGTGGGATGGAAGCAGTGCTCCCCATAGAAGTGGAAATGGAATCCCTCAGAGTGTTGATAGACGCTCAGCTGGATGAAGATCAATGGGTACAAGACAGGTATCACCAATTGTCTAATAGACAAAAGGCGAACCACGGCTATCTTCCATGGTCAGTTATATCAACAAAGGATCGCCCGATCCTATAATAAAAAAGTCCGGCTACGGCAGTTTAAACAACATGACTTGGTTTTGAAGAGGATCATCGACAACCAAAATTAGTCTAAGGGAAAATTCGCTCCTAACTGGGAAGACCCATTTGTTGTCAAAGAGGTATTGACAGGAGGTGCTCTCAGATTGCAGGAAATGGACAGCAATGAATTTTCGCAACTCATCAAGTCAGACACCGTGGAATGGTACTATGTCTGAAGTTACCATCAAGCAAATATCCTGGTGTTGGATCATCAGATCACCAGTCATTCTAGTTCTTTAACCCTTCACTACATATAACTCTTTTCCACACTATGCCCCTCAGGGAACACACTTATTAAGCCAGCAGCCTGGTTTTCAGATCATCAGATCCTTTCGTCTCCACTTGGTTTTTAAATCCTTACTCAACTTCGGTTATCCTACTAGGGATTGAACCTTTCACACTTGCAAATTGTCCCAAAACATGGGATTAAACTTTCTGCACCTCCAGTTTATCCTGAACTTAGGATTAAACTTTATTCCCCCGTAGTTTGTCCTCCACATAGGATCAAAATTTTTGTTGGCTACAAATCGTCCTGAGGGGAAAACTACGTCGACCTGATCTCCTTGATACATGAGAGTACGTAGGCAACCATTTTATATGTCCCGATCGCAATAAAATAAAAACAACAAAAATATTTCTACACCCTTCTCCTTACAAAAACAAAAACAACAAAAACAAAAACAACAAAAACATTCCTATACCCTTTCTGCCATATACAGCGTTGAAACTCTTACATCAGGTTCAAACTACGCAGACCTGATCTTCTCTTTAATAGGAGTACCTAGGCAGTCATTTATGGTTCGGTCTAACCCCCTACCAAAACACAAATACTTGTCAACGGTACTGGGATCAAACTTCAATCCACCACACTTCATTGGATTTAAACCAAAGGGATGGAATTAGCTGACCTCCCCATGTAAATTGGAGACTTGGCGACCATCTAAGCTGCGGTTGTACCTTGAAGAGCAATACCAATCCATAAGAGATGAAATTAACTAGGCTCCTCCTAAATAGGAGTACTGATGACCATATATGGTGCGATCAACTTCAGAGAGGAAAGCCACATTTCTCTCCATATTTCTATACAGAAACCAGTACCAAGACACCAAAGATGGTAGGGATACACACAGATCAACGATCCATTTTGAAATGTCCAGAGACAACTCAATGTCCATCCAGCAAGGAGGAATTCATAATACATCAAGATCATAAGCCCTGAAGAAGCAGGCAAATATCAAGCAAGTATCCAGGCATATCTAAAAGGGAAGTGATCGAAAATAAATTTCCCTGCAATATATAATACTATTTGATATACACAATGTAAACTGTACATGACAAAATGGCTAAGCTAGTCTGTGCAGGAAAATACAAGGCTATCTACAAATCGGTATGCATGCGGGTTAACAGATCTAATATAGCATCTCTATCCGAAGAAGGAGGTAGCAATGTGGTCTCCTGTACAAGGATATCCACACGAGCCAGCAAGTCTGAGGCCATCTGGATGGTGACGCGATGCTCATCAATATATGCACTCATATCGACAAGCATACCAGCGGTCAAAGATCTCACTGAAGTACTGTCTGCAACAGCTACATCCCTATCAGATAGGGCAGCATCCCGCTCAACGACCACTGCATATCTGGCTGATCTGGCCTCATCCCGCTTAACAACAACGACATCTCTACAAGCTAATACCTCATCTCTGTCTAACAAAGCTGCGTCTCTCCCATTAAAAGCTGTCAACATCAAGGATTTAGCCTGATCTCTCTCAAAGGTCATCAGGTGAAGACTCTGCTCAAAGTACTGTGCTGAATGCTGGATCACGATAGTGCTAGTACTAGGAGAATCTAAGAGAGCTGCCAGCAACCAATTAAATGGCTCCTCCTCAGTGTGAGAATCAATGTCCTCCATGGGCTCTCTACCATCTGAATCCATACTCGGTATTGTGGATACTGCCGCAGCCGATGAAGTCTCTTTATCCATCCACACAGAATACTCTGGCGAACAACCCGGATGGCTAATAGAAAAAGAAACTATCTCATGCTGATCCCAACAAGCATACACCCGGAATCGGTCATCTACTGACAATTGGCGAAAAGCTAAACGCTGACCTAATGCCCCATCAAAAGGATGGAGATCCTGGAACTGGTCAAATAGCGACATCACAGCCAATAGGTGGTAGGTAGTCATGCCCCTCAAACTAGTTAGAGGGAGACAATCCATACTCGGAGCATGAGTAATGAAACTGTAGGGCGAACTGAGCCCTGTACATGGCAAAATAGCAAACGGATCTTCGATCCCAACTAGGAAAACTGACCAAGATGCAGGATCTGTACACTCCGTAGGTTAGAAGGAATACAACATAGGTATCTCATGGGTGAAACAATACCCGTGTTGTCTGAATGTGCCAATCGGTCCCAAGTGTGACATAAACCACACGTACAGCATGACCGAACTACCTGTGAATACCCCTACAGGGTAAGTGCTGCAGAATGTGGTCGACCTCAGTGTCTCTGCCATAATCATCAGAATAATGGTACGACCCTCCCTGAGAGCTCTCACTGCCATGATGACGCCGATGTCCAACTCATCCATGTCTCGTGGCATGTACACGTATGATAATACACACAGCAGTAATACATCTACTCTGGCCAAATGCCACTGATTCTCTGGTATGGTCAAATCCCTTGAGTACCGAACATAGCTGTCCTCATAGCCAAATCTGTCAATCAAAAAATGTTGGGATATCACGTGGCCGGATGTGATCTAATCCTGCACAACTCTCCGCCTCAGCCCGGTGAGAGTCATAAATTGTCGGCTCATGTCACCAATGGCCATATGCACACAAGGTCTGTCAAGTGGCAGCATCGTCAAACATGCATACTCCTCCAAAGTTAGAGTCAATTCCTGGGTCCCAAGCCAGAAAACCTGCCTCTCCAGTACCTAGTGCTCCAACATGCCCTCCATAAATCATGCGGGAACATAAAACATCAAAAGGGTCATGGTATGCTGCAACAGCTGATTTACGATCACCCTATCTGAGGGTGACATACTATCATACCAGGATCTCAAACGAGATGCCACCAATAATGGCAGGGTGTGATCTATACGGTTGACTATCGAAGAATACATTTGTGTGGGCCGTATCATAATACCATCTAGGGGTCAATGCCGAATATCTCTGGACATACATGCATATGCATAACATGATACATACATAACAGATAATAGATGACAATATGATGCAGGGAATAGAAGATAGTACATACATTCCTAAATACATCATCATCTATATACATCATCTCTGTACAGCTAAAAATATAGAGAAATGGGGCACAGACGCCCTACTACTTATAGAGGCCTATCAAAAGATATAGCGAGAATGGGGCACAACCACCCAATATCTAACAAGAGGCCTATTAAAAGAGATAACGAGAATACACATTAGAAGAAGATATTGGTGTCAATATCTACATCATCAATCATGTCCACCTGATGTAACTCCTCCTGAGTCACTGGACCTCTATCCACAGGGATGTTAGGCCTATACAAAGGAGGATCTACGTTGGCAAAGCCAAATAGGTCATCTGAGGGGCCAGCTACTGTGCTGGAAGGATCAAATAAATCTGCCTCTGCCAGATCTCTGCCCAAATGCAAGATAAAGAAAAGCGTCCGGTCCAATCGCTGGGTCAAGCTATCAATCTATATCACATGAGTCAGATCTCAGACACAGGCTAGCTAATTCATCATCATCACGTATCCTGAAACCATATCCCCCATGAATTGAGTGGCGCGGGTCTGGGCTCTAATGGTACGAGGGATCCACCAATGCTGGAATATCTCCTGAGTACAGAGACCCTCTAACAATGCAAAACTGTCAACACCCAACAATGGGATATCAATGACGGGTGACTACGACACAAGCCAATAACGCCTGGCAGGAGGCAAGATTGGTATACGGATCTCTCCTGTGGTGCTCCTAATAGCATGCTCTCCTAAATAGAGGTCTCATGCTCCATCAATAAAGAGAGGAACCCTACAGGAGGAAATCACGTACTCAACACCAGTCGGGTACCCATCCTTAAATCCAGTGGCCAAGTGCTCCCCAGAATAGGGAATCCATGTGATGACATCAGTCAACAACTCCAGCTGTAGGTGACAATGAGTGAAACCCTCAGCTACAGGGACCTCTGCCAGTATGGAATGATGTCATCGTCGTCCTTGTAGATATATATCCAACCCTAATACACTCACAGGACATAAACATGGAAGCCTCTCATAGGCCCAAGACTGGCAATACAAAGACAAATATCTTCTGTCAGTTAACACTCTTAACTTGTACATAGTAAATTACAAGAAAAATACTCACCAGTAGAAATGGGTAAAATCCTAACCAAGCCTCGGTCAAGCCATGTGAGCGCATATGCATGCCCCTGAGGAAATAGGCAAAGGTATAGGAACCCCAATCATACTCTCCAATATGATCCACATGTCACGTGGCGCTAATCAAAGTAAATGACACCGTAGAAGAGTTATCTGCTATGAAGCAGCCCCTAATGATCATCAGGAATAATCGCCGAAGAATGCGATCCCTGACTCTGACATCCGTTGGTATGGGCTCACTCAATAGCCCACTCATAGCATCTACGTTCAAAGGACCCGTATGGACAGTTCTGCCCTTGAGCGCCACTACCGAAACTCCTAACAAGGATCTGACGGTAGTTGGAGTAATATTCACCGAGCAAGGCACTGGTGCCCCTCCAAACTCCATACCTGTGATAAACCGCCAATCCATCAGCCTTATCATCACCTCACTGTCCAGCAAATGGAGAGACTGAGTCTGGTGAAACCAGCATTCAGACAATGCCCTGAGGTAACTCCAGGGACATCGACGGGGAAGGATGGAAAAGAATGCCCCAAATCCCCAGTCATGCACAATCGCTCTATAGTCAGGACGCATAGCCTGGTACATGGAGTGAATGTTGAACCAGTTCCCTCGAGGCTGTGTAAAGTCGGGAACCTACATAAAATGTAGATCGACATCAGAATCCTTTAATCCTCATCAATAGGAAAGAAGGAAGATTAAGATCTAACTTGATACCTTATTAGCATGCAAGTACATTGAGGGATGTCGACTCAAATCACCCAGAAGCTATGGGTTTACCACCTGAATTGTAACGACCCCAAAATAGGTCCATTCCATTCAACCCATTCTGAGTCGCTAAATACATGGTACAGAAAATAACTATAACTTTATTACAACAATTGTCGTATAAAATACAACAACACATATGCTCTGAGTTTGGATACAAATATATACCAAATGTGACACATGTCCCAACCGTGGATAGCACCTCACAGTGGCACCTTACATAAAGGTATAGTAAAAGACTGTTTTAGAAATTAGAATATTTGGGAAGTGCTCAAGGAAACCCTTGTACATGGGAGGCCATGCTTCTAGGTTGTGATAGATATCATATGGTCACAAATTTATCCTTGGTTGACCCAATATACCCCAAAGAAAAACGAGAAGATTACTATCATATTCTTCCCAATGGTGAGTCTTCTCTTGACTTATCATTATCTCCACTATCTCTAATTGAGAATTATACTCTAAACAAACACCAAGATTATATAGGTAGTGTTCGTAGATATACTGAGCAAGTGGATGAGCACAACCCTGTTTTATAATGACACGAGGTTGTATGTCATTAGACATCTTATATGATAGTGGCAAAAACACCCTTCCAAAGTTGAGTTCACCTCACCCTCAACAGCTATAGACCACCGTTCTATTCCCCTGTTATCCCCCGCTCGACCCAGCTACACTCGTATTACCTGAAAGGGATTGTGAACCAAAAGGGTGACCACAACTAGCTCAGTAAAGAGTATCATGACTAAAGATAATTAAATTATCAATAGCCTTTATCAGTAATAAATCAAAGATTTAGAACATATGGTAGATGATAAAACTTTTCAACCATAGTTGCAGCAGAACAGGCAATCCATTAGCAGAGTCAAATAGACCATAAAGTCTATTATATTCTCCATATTAAAAGTCCACCAACAATGTTTTATCCCTGTAACATCAATCAACAGTTCATTTCCACAATTATATGAATAACTCATAATCATAATTGTGATTCTAAATTCCTCTTCACATTCAGAACGAAGATAATTTTAATCACATGTCTTTACCAGAAACATCAAAGATCATGGTTATACCAAATCACAGTTCCTGTTTATAATCATACTAACAATTTCATCTTTGCACTACGGGCCAAAGATATTCATCAACAGACTATCTTTGCACATGCCAAAGATATTCATCAACAGGTCATCTTTGCACTATAGGCCAAAGATATTCAACCACAGATTATCTTTGCACTACAGGCCAAAGATATTCATCAACAATTCATCTTTGCACTACAGGCCAAAGATATTCCTCAACAGTTTATATTTACACTACATGCCAAATATATTCATCAACAGTTCATATTTGCACTACAGGCCAAATATATTAATATCTCAAAGAAATATATAATCATTTCAGAATTTATATAAACAATAATTATAACCATGTTAATCAATTTATCTTTTCACTTAAGCTAAAGATATTCAATTATAAATTCAATGGTCATGATCATACCAGTTAACAATTCATCTTTGCACTACAGGCCAACGATATTCCTTAGTCACGATCATACCAATAATTTACCCATCTTTACACTCAAGTGAGAGAGAAATTCAACATCAGAGTTATAAAAATGTTATATATGATAATAAAAATAATATTATCAACAACTGCATTTATTTTCAAGAGCAACAATCATAAATCAACGATAATTTGATCAGAAAAAGAAACTAATTTTTTTCGTAAATAGTAACTAGTGAATAGTAACTCATGAATAGTAACCCCGACTCAAAAAGGTAGAAATTTCACAATAAAATTCATACCAATATTTCGGTATAATGATATTGAAAGAATAACATTTCTTTAAACTTATAAACAATTTATTTTAATTGTTTACACTTTACTAATTAATGCATTTAATCATCATAAAATACCAAACTCATAAGATTTCATCACCAATAATAAAAACCCTCATCAAAAATCTTCCTCTACCACATATATAATTTTCAAGCCATAAAATCATATTTTTCAATTTTCTTCCATTACATAACATATTTTATTCAATTATTCATAACTTGTCCATTTTCATTAAAAAAATACCAAATCAGTTCCAAAAATATTTTTTTCCTGCGATTTATCAGAATATAGTCTCATATTGAACATATATTTTTCTCAAAATTTTTAAAATTTATTTACTATTTTTCATATGGCCAAAACCGCCGAATATTTAGACATTTATCATAAATTGTACTTTTATCCAAAAATTCCAAAATTTACAGAGTACACTGATATTATATCTATATACTTCCAATAAAAATTTCATCAATTTTGGAGTTAACCACAAGGAGTTATAAGCGGTTACTTTTAAAATAGTCTTTTCCCGTAAAATTCATAACTCTTAATCTATACATCCAAAAATTACCATTTTTGGACACAATCAATAAAACTCATCAAAATATCATTTTAAATTTTTCTAGAATTTTCTGAAGGTCAGAAGAAGTACGAACTGAAAAATATAATAACCCTTAAAATCTCTTACTATCCCTTACCTCAAAAGTGCAGTATTTCTGACTGGAATGCAAAGTCGAAGGAAACTTGCATTGAATAGCAACTCTCAAAGTATCTAAATACTCACAAAATATGCTTCATAATATAGAGAGAGAAAGAGAGAAAGCTTATGTTTCTGGTGTGATTTTCAATTTTAACTTAGCCCTCTATTTATAGAAAAATGTTAGCATGCCGAAGCAGACTTAACCTGCAATCTGATGGCTTTACCTGCTACTATTCCCACCACCACATTTGAATAAAAATCTCAGCACATTTCTTCACCAACCAAGAGTGGGGCCCACCAATTCTAGAATTTTCCACCATAACCTAATTTCCAAATCAGTCACCTCTTAAAATTCATAACAAATTATACGTTCATTTTTAACGGTTCAAAATTTGTGGACATATACTCAACTCATATATGTATAACATATCCAAAAATGACAACGATCCAACGGTTGGATTAAGTATTATAACTTACACAATAAAGCTGTAAGAACACTGGTTTGATTTTTAATATCTCCAATCCGACAAAATACAGATAAAATACCTCAACATTAATTCTTTCATTTATAACCACATAAATAAATCCATCCTTTATATCCACATCAAATAACTATTTTCTAATCATATAAATTAATAATTAATTAATCACAAATAATAATACAGAATCACATTTATGACAACCAGGCTGTTCCTAGGAAAAATGGGACTTTCCAATAAGAATTTATCCTTACTGATGTGCAATTAGATGACAAAACCTCTCCTTAGGCAGAAATTTCTAGACATTTCCAATAATGTTATCTAATAATATTATTCAATAATATGAATTATTGATCTGATAATGGGAAATACTGTGCAGTGGCAATTATTGAACAACAATAATATAAATTTCAAAGTAGCAATTATTGAATCAATAAAATAAAATATTGAACAGTAATTACTGTAACAATTATTGAGTAGTGCCTTCTTACGTAAGAATCAATAATTTCAAAAATACTGTGCAATACCGTGTGCTACTGTGCAATAACGCGTATTATTGTATTTTAACCACCGGGTATTCCAACAGTGTTAACGGTAACAACTACGCCGTTATTTGTAAAAACTCAAATTTGTCATTTTCTTCATCCGACAGTTATTCTGTTATGGGGCCCACAAATGGCTGCGCCGTCGTACGAATATTCCCCGACAGAAAGAATATTCCACGACCAAACGAATATTCCCCGACAACAATGAATATTTTATAACCACTTGTGTATTTTGAAAAAAAAATCATATATCACCCTTAACTTTAACATTTATCAATTCAACCATTTACTGAATAGTAACTATAAGAAAATTTGAATACTTTTATTTCATAAAATTCGGAGTCTTACATGAATACTCTAGAGGTCCCTATGGGAAACATGTGCAGTAGGAGCGGGGTCCGCAACTGGAACATCCTCCTCCTCGTCCTCGACATCTGGCACATCAACCTGGACTAGACGTATCACTGCCTCCACCAGACGATGAGACTGTCTAAAAGAACCGGGTCGAGGCACTTCAGAAGCCCTCCTCCGCACACCAGAAGTGGTCCTGTGAGAACTACTCGGCTGATCCAGATCCATAATATCTGGACAACAAGTCACCAAATCACCTCAAAAAGGGTGTGGTAATTCTGAAACCTGGAGCTTTTTTTTTTAAAATGCATTTTATGAATACATGCATGTATGCATTACTTTAACATACATATACAGTAGAGTTAAAAATGCATGACTACTCAATGCCTATATTTTGAAAATTTTTGCCATAGTTTCCTCTAAAAATAGGACTATCCACATGCACATAGGCATGACTAGGTAGCCAATCAGTAGCACACCTGCCCACAGTCATATACATACTATATGCATTTAAATGTCAAAGTCATCAATCCATAAAGGGTAGCCTAATTACCAGGATTACTTTGCTTTACCACCTTTGCTCATTTGTCCTCAAAAAGGATAAGAAATAGCAGAAAAATGTGCCAATTAAACTGTTTCAAAAGTTAAATTTTTTCACATCATTATGTTCAGCATGGTTTAATACTAACATTTACTATGTTGGATATTTTTTATCAAATCATTTGAGTATGCATATTCACTACTATGTGTCTAGATGCATTTCATATAAAAATTCATTTTCCAACGGATAAAAATTTAAAAAAAGACATGCATATGTTACCAGGACAGTATAGAACACTTGTACGGTGATAGAATTTGCAAAAAGTCACCCGAACTCAGTAGATCTGAAGAAGAGCTCCACGGCAAACCTGCAGCCTTAATAACCCCACGGCTGGCCGCAGGTCCACCTGCGGCTGCTGCAAGTGTACTTATGGCACACTTACATGGGTCTTACCTCTCTGGCTCTGTCCAGTTCAAGTTGCAAAGGATTTCTCATAAGCTGAAAAGGCCAAATCAGAGATAAAAATGCTACGCGATTGAGCGGAATAGCCTGAAATCCTGGTTTTCCTGGGCTTGACTGTGGCTTTCATATCATTTATTGGTATTCGTCCAAACACGGGGTATATTATACCGATGATCTCAGCAGTTACGGATCACACTCAGTAATACTTTACGCAAGTCCAATGCCGCCAATTCAGGGTCATCACCCTAATTCTAAAGATCCCTGGCGGGGGCATCACGCATTCTCAAGTTCCCCGATGGGGGCATCATGCATTCTTAAGTTCCCCGGCGAGGGCAGCAGGTATTTTTAAGTATCCCCGGCAGGGGCATCACGCATTTTCATATGTCGAAGTGCATATCCCCGGCGGGGGCATCACACGTTTTCATATGTCGAAGTGCAAATCCCTGGCGGGGGCATCACGCGTTTTCATATGTCGAAGTGTATATCCCCGGCGGGGGCATCACGTGTAAAGCCCCCAAATCCGGGTACTTGAAACCTGAACTCGGTGCTTCACAATACCATTTCTATGAGCGGAATAATACTAATAATAATACCAATAATATAGTTATCAAACTTAATTTACATAATTATCAGAGTCTAGTTCCCAAGTACGTAACCTTTAATACATTCATTGCATAGCATGATAGATAATATATATCATTGTCCTAATAATATCAAACTATTACATAGAATACCACAAAATCTTATTCTGTTTGCTCTCCTTTTTCCTTTGTTTATGCATGAGCCTTCTGGTTGTTCACACTTAGCTGAAAACATTTAAATTAAGCAAGGATGAGCATTTGAGTGCCCAACAAGTAATAACAATTATAAATATTAGCTGAAAGGATTAAATATTTTCTTTGTACTACCCTTCTACAACAAATCAATAGTTGTGAAGTAATCTGAACCGATAATAATAACATAACAACTCTTTATCAAATTTTTGAAACTACGTACTGACTATAAGTAGGGTTAAGGTGACATACTATGAACATTATTTTCAATTTTTGAATAAGTTTAGCAGAACTTCATCCACAACCTGTCATAACTTACGGGCACGGGGGTGATCAGCTCGTTATGCCCTGTATTGTTCAATACTACACGCAATAACGATATTATCGTTCACTCTGTCCGCCTTGGGTGCATAAAAGTATTCCTATGTTCGGGATGTTCATACTTAGTCGGGAATCCGAACCAAAACAATTCGATTGGATACAAAAATGTTTTATCATATTCAACGATATTTCTAAATCTGTGTCCATCTGATCAATTAGCTTAGACGACTTTTACTTAATGTATACATATAGGGGATCAATAGGTGTATATATATATATATATATGTCAACATGTGTTTAAATACAATGATTATCCAAGTGAGGTCACTTGTATAACCATTTTTAGAAATTAACGAACAGAATAAATATCTGAATAATAATATAATACCCTGTTGATAATCAATGATCAGATATAATATATATAACAATAGGTTTAATAATCTGGTATAATAAAAATATAATTCTGAACATTTCTTACTCATGTCCATTGCATAAAGAAAATGCAAAGGTAGTGTAAGACCCCATCTTATTAATGAATAAAATTAAATTTTCTCTAAATATTATTGTGAATAATAAGGGGTTAATTTGATATAATACTTTGGTTATGGGTGAAATGTGCAAAATTTTGCAAAATAAGCAAGTGGTTATAAAATATTCATTTTGTCGAAGAATATTCGTTTGGTCGTGGAATATTCTTGCTGTCAGGGAATATTCGTACGGCGGCGCAGCCTTGTGTGGGCCCATAACGAAAAGCGATTGGATGAAGAAAACGACAAGTATAAGTTGTTTATAAATAACGGCGTAGTTGTTACCGTTAATACTGTTGGAATACCCGATGGTTAAAATACAGTAGCACACGGTATTGCACCAATTATTGATTCTTACGTAAGAAGGCACTACTCAATAATTGTTACAGTAGTTATTATTCAATATTTTATTTTATTGATTCAATAATTGCTGCGTTGATATTTTATATTATTATTGTTTCAATAATTGTTGCTGCACAGTATTTTCCTTTATCAGATCAATAATTCATATTATTTGAATAATATTATTAGATAACATTATTGGCAATGTCTAGAATGTTCTGTTTAAGGAGAGATTTGGTCATCTAATTGCGCGCCAGTAAGGAGAAATCTTTATTGGAAAGCCCCCTCTTTCTTGGGAACGGCCTGGTTGTCACAAATGTGATTCTGTAATATTATTTATGAATAATTAATTATTGATTCATATGATAAGAAAATATTTATTTTATGTGGATATAAATGAGGGATATATTTTTGTGGTTAAAAATGAAGGAGTTATGTTGAGATTTTTATCAGTATTTTTGTCGGAATGGAGGTATTAAAAATCAGGGTTTTTGAGATATTTTGCGGGGGTTATAATTTTTAATCCGACCGTTGGATCGTGGTAATTTTTGGATATGTTATACATATATAAGTTGAGTATATGTCCACAAATTTTGAACCGTTAAAAATGAACGTATGATTTATTATGAATTTTACGAGATGACTGGTTTAGAAATTGTTGAATTTTCGGAGTTAATCATTTTGGTGGAAAATTCTAGAATTGGTGGGCCCCACTCTTGGTTGGTGAAGAAATGTGCTGAGATTTTTATTCAAATGTGGTGGGTGAGAATAGTAGCAGGTAAAGCCATCAGGTTGCAGGTTAAGTCTGCTTCGGCGTGCTAACATGTTCCTATAAATAGAGGGCTAAGTTAGAATTGAAAATCACACCAGAATTCATAAGTTTTCTCTCTTTCTCTCTATAGATTATTGAGTGTATTTTGTGAGTATTTAGATACTTTGAAAGTTGCTATTCAGCACAAGTTTCATTCAGCCTCATATCCGATATTCAGACAGAAGTACGGTTATTTTGAGGTAAGGGATATTATTTTCTTCTTAAATGATATTATTTTCTTCAATATCATTATGCTGAAATATTAACATAAGTTTTTATCAAATTTGGAACTTTTTGTGCCGAGGTTACTATTCACATATACGTTACTATTCACGTATACGGCGCTATTCACCGAAAAATAAAATATTTCCTTTTTGTCTAAGATGTCTATTATGGTTACTATCTTTGATTGTATTCATGTATTGATCTTTATTTTTGAATTTTGCTTCACAATTGATTATTATGAAGTATTATTTATCTTGGATAAACTGTTATACGAATCCCTACTATTTGTCCTTCTGTCTCACTGGATTCGTTCTCTTTAAGATATTTTTCATCATCCTCAGTCCTAAATGATGATATTACTGAATATCTTTGGCCTGTAGTGCAAAGATGTATGATTACTTGATGAATATCTTTGGCCTGTAGTGCAAAGATGAACAGGTGTTGAGATAAACATGACTGACAGGTGATATAAATGAATATCTTTGGCCTGTAGTGCAAAGATAAATATTTGGATAAAGATAATTATTAATTGATGTTACAGGGATAAAATATTGATGATGGACTTTTAAATCTTAGAAGATAGTAGAATTCATTCTCTACTTGACTCTTCTAATGGTTTGCTGTTTCCGCTGCAGTTGTTGATCTAAAACTTGTTGTCGATTATATTCTATCATATTTTTTCCTGTTGAATACTAATGATAATTTGTTGTATATTATCTTAGTTATAATATTCTTTACTGGGCTAGTTGAGCTCACCTTTTTCCTTTTTGTTCCATTTTTCTTCTCAGGAGTTGAGAACATAGTAGGATCTAGTCGGGGTATGGAGTGATGGTTCTAGAAAGATGTTTTAGCAGTCCTCACTATTTCTGTAAAATAATGTTTGAATAATTGTATTGAGGACTTATTTGAGTGTGGATATTGTCTAGAAGACAATATTTGTATTTAAACTCACAGTATGTGTTGTCGTATTTTGCACGACAATTATATTATTGAAGTTGTAGTTTGCTTTCTGTATCATGTATTTGGCGACTTAGAATGGGTGTTGTATACCTATTTTGGGGGCATTACAGTTGATATCAGAGCTTAGAGATATGATCTCTGGCGGAGATCGGAGAATAGAACTAGGAGGGGAGAGACGGGGAATTCCTTCGCTAGTATGACCTGACTAAGTTTATTTGGTATTTATTTGGTCGGTCAGAGTATAGGGATAATATATGACATGACTATTAACCCTTGTTTTATGGCAGTATTTAAGAATGGCAGCTGAGAACGTTAATAATGGAGTAAATCAGACCGTGGAGACACCTTTGATCACCACCCAGGGGAACGTGCAACAGGAAGGCAATATTCCTCCTGTAAACAACGTTACCGAGCAAACGATGAATGATGGAATGTTTAGGAGATTTTTGCAGTTCATGCAAAATCAGACGAGGGAGACTCGTGTGCAGAATACAGGTGGAAATGATAACAACGCGCAGTTTGTCACAGCCAAGCAGTTCAAAGAATTGGGACCACCAGAATTTAAGGGAAAGCCGGATCCGATCATGGCGAAAACGTGGGTCAAGCAAATTACCAAGATATTCGATGTCTTGAGATGCACGGAGGAACAGCAGGTTCCATTCGTCACTTTTATGTTCCGCGGTGAGGCAGACTACTGGTGGGAGTCTGTGAAGCGTACCCAGCCTGACGCACTCAACATGTCCTGGGAAACGTTTTAAAAACTGTTTAATGACAAGTACTTTCCTGAAAGTATTCGTCATATGAAGGAGGTGGAGTTTATCAGACTGGAACAAAATAACATGACGGTGTCCCAGTACGAGGCGAAGTTCGCTGAGTTATCCAGGTTTGGACCTCATTTGGTAGAGAATGAGGAACGAATGAAAAGGATGTTTCTGAGAGGTCTAAAACCCGAGATTCGACAATATCTTATCTCTCATAAATTTTCTTTATATTCAGATGTTGTAAACATGGCTCAATTATTAGAGCGAGATAATGAGTATGTGCAACCGAGGGACCACAACCAGGGTCATACTGTAAGACCCCGAATTTTATGAAATAAAAGTATTCAATTTTTCTTATAATTACAATTCAGTAAATAGTTAAATTGATAAAATTTAAAGTTAAGGGTGATATATGAATTTTTTTCAAACTACGCAAGTGGTTATAAAATATTCATTGTTATCAGGGAATATTCTTTTAGTCGTGGAATATTCTTTCTGTCGAGGAATATTCGTACGACAGCGCAGCTATTTGTGGGCCCCATAACGAAAAACGGTCGGATGAAGATAACGACAAAAGTTGAGTTTTTATAATTAACGGCGTAGTTGTTACCGTTAACACTGTTGGAATACCCGGTGGTTAAAATACAGTAATACGCGTTATTGCACAGTAGCACACGGTATTGCACAATATTTTTGAAATTATTAATTCTTACGTAAGAAGGCACTACTGAATAATTGTCACAGTAATTACTGTTTAATATTTTATTTTATTGATTCAATAATTGCTGCGTTGATATTTTGTATTATTGTTGTTTTAATAATTATTGTTGCACAGTATTTCCCATTATCAGATCAATAATTCATATTATTTGAATAATATTATTAGATAGCATTATTGGCAATGTCTAGAAAGTTCTGTCTAAGGAGAGGTTTGGTCATCTAATTGCGCGCTAGTGAGGAGAAGTCCTTATTAGAAAGCCCCCTCTTTCCTGGGAACGGCCTGGTTGTCATAAATTTGATTCTGTAATATTATTAGTGAATAATTAATTATTGATTCATATGATAAGAAAATATTTATTTTATGTGGATATAAATGAGGGATATATTTTTGTGGTTAAAAATGAAGGAGTTAATGTTGAGGTTTTTTATCTGTATTTTTGTCGGAACGGAGGTATTGAAAATCAAATTAGGGTTTTTGAGATTTTTTGCGGGGGTTATAATTTTTAATCCGACCGTTGGATCGTGGTAATTTTTGGATATGTTATACATATATAAGTTGAGTATATGTCCACAAATTTTGAATCGTTAAAAATGAACGTATGATTTATTATGAATTTTATGAGATGACTGGTTCAGAAATTGTTAAATTTTCGGAGTTAATCATTTTGGTGAAAAATTCTAGAATTGGTGGGCCCTACTCTTGGTTGGTGAAAAAATGTGCTGAGATTTTTATTCAAATGTGGTGGGTGGGAATAGTAGCAGGTAAAGCCATTAAATTGCAGGTTAAGTCTGCTTCGGCGTGCTAATATTTTCCTATAAATAGAGGGCTAAGTTAGATTTGAAAATCACACCAGAATTCATAAGTTTTCTCTCTTTCTCTCTCTAGATTATTGAGTGTATTTTGTGAGTATTTAGATACTTTGAAAGTTGCTATTCAGCACAAGTTTCATTCAGCCTCATATCCGATATTCAGACAGAAGTACGGTTATTTTGAGGTAAGAGATATTATTTTCTTCTTAAATGATATTATTTTCTTCAATATCATTATGCTAAAATATTAACATGAGTTTTTATCAAATTTAGAACTTTTTGTGTTGGGGTTACTATTTACGTATACGTTACTATTCACGTATACGACACTATTCACGAATACGACACTATTCACCAAAAAATATTTTTTTTCCTTTTTGTCCAAGATGTCTATTATGGTTACTATCTTTGATTGTATCCATGTTTTGATCTTTATTTTTGAATTCTGCTTCACAATTGATTATTATGAAGTATTATTGATCTTGGATAAACTGTTATACGAATCCCTACTATTTGTCCTTCTGTCTCACTGGATTCGTTCTCTTTCAGATATTTTTCATCATCCTCAGTCCTAAATAATGATATTACTGAATATCTTTGGCCTGTAGTGCAAAGATGTATGATTACTTGATGAATATCTTTGGCCTGTAGTGCAAAGATGAACAGGTGTTTAGATGAACATGACTAACAGGTGATACAAATGAATATCTTTGGCCTGTAGTGCAAAGATGAATATTTGGATAAAGATAATTATTAATTGATGTTACAGGTATAAAATATTGATGATGGACTTTTAAATCTTAGAAGATAGTAGAATCCATTCTCTACTTGACTCTTCTAATGGTTTGTTGTTTCCGCTTCAGTTGTTGATCTAAAACTTGTTGTCGATTATATTCTATCAGATTTTTCCCTGTTGAATACTAATGATAATTTGTTGTATATTATCTTAGTCATAATATTCTTTACTGGGCTAGTTGAGCTCACCCTTTTCTTTTTTGTTCCATTTTTCTTCTCAGGAGGTGAGAACATAGCAGGATCTAGTCGGGGTATGGAGTGATGGTTCTAGAAAGATGTTTTAGCAGTCCTCACTATTTCTGTAAAATAATATTTGAATAATTGTATTGAGGACTTATTTGAGTGTGAATATTATCTAGAAGACAATATTTGTATTTAAACTCACAGTATGTGTTGTCGTATTTTGCACGACAATTGTATTATTGAAGTTATAGTTTGCTTTCTGTATCATGTATTTGACAACTCAGAATAGGTGTTGTATACCTATTTTGGAGGCGTCACAGGTAGGATACTTGCATGGTCTGCTGCTTACAATACGCAACTTAGTTTTATCTTTTATATAAAAACCTATCAGTAATAAGATCATTTTACTGATTAGAATAACATATCGTAACGCATAATACTGCTTATTGCAGTCATCACATAACCTAATCACATTGTCACACATATTCAACAGTCATTGAATCACAAACCAACCTTAATACAGTTAAAATATCAAAGTCCAGATCAATTTTTGAAACATGTCGGTGTACCGACGGTTTTATCGGGTATTTATCGAGTCTAAGACTCTATCCTGTAGTTCAATAACTGTAATTATCAGTCATATTATTTTTAAATGACTTATAATAATTTTTAAACATTTATTATAATTTATCATAAATTTTTAAACTTTGGAATCATTATTAAATAATTTAAATATTAAACAATTCTATTATCATTAATATTAAACTATTAATGAAACCATTTCCAAAATATTAAGGTTATTTATAATAACTCAAAATATTTTTAAAACATTTATATTACCTTTAAATAATTTTTAAAATATTTAAAATTATTTTTAAATAATTACCATCAATATCTAAATATTAATGTACTATTCCTCAAAATATTAAAAGTCATTAAGTATAACTTAAAATATTTTTAATTCATTTATATCCTTTTTAAATAATTTTTAAATTAATAAAACTATTTTTAAACTATGTATTTAATATAATTATTAAATAAATTTAATATAATTAATATTAAATTAATATTATTAATGAAATTATCCTTTAAATATTAAAAGTTATATTTTATAACTTAAAATATCTCTAAACACTTTATTTTCATTTAAAATGATTTTTATAATATTAAAATCATTTTTAAACTAATTTAGTTAATATAATTATTAAATAATTCTAATATCATTAATATTAAATTAATTAATAAAATTTACCTTTAACTATTGAAAGTTATATTTTATAACTTAAAATATTTTTAAATACCGTATTATTATTTAAAATAATTTTTAATATAATAAAATCAATTTTAATTAATTTATTTAATTAATTTATTAAATAACTTAATTATCATTTAATATTAATTTATTAATGAATTTCATCACAAAATATTAAAAGTCATTAAAAATAACTTAAAATATTTTCTTATACCATAATATAATTTTAAATAATTTTTCAAGTATTAAAATTATTTTTAAATAATTTATTTAACATTATAATTAAATAATTTAAATACCTTTAATATTTCAAAAATATTAATTATTTATGAAATATATTCAAAATAATTGAAAACTAATTTTTCAGACTTAAAATAATTTTTAATAATTTATTTTGTATTTTTAATAATTTAAAACCATTTATTACTAATTATTTAATAAAAATAATAATTTTATAAAGAAACTGTCGCTAAAGACTGCTTATAGCGACAAAACCATCGCTATAGGTGTTCTTCATGTTCTTGGCCAAACCCAGAACATCATAGACAGTGAACAAGGGACCATGTTTGACCAAGATTAAAACAGTGTATAAAGTTTTTTGGCCATGCTATTGATTAGATCTTGTAGTGCTAGCACAAGACTACATGATCAAACAACAAACAATGTCACATTGTATTACAATTAAGAGACCAAAGCCTTCAAAGTAGCTGTCAGAGCTGTTCTTCGTTTCTGGGTTACCCAGAAATGAAGAACAGTTCGTGAGGCCTACTTTGGGCTTCCACAACTTATTTCTCATGTAACGTTTTAGTGATTTAATGCTTCCAATGTGTAGACAACATACACGTGAACATATCTATTACATCTAATAATCATAACAACAACACAATAGCCACATCATGTCCGGTCAAACCATGTCAGAAGCCATGCTCATGAGCTTTCTGAGTTACCCAGAAAACTCATCTGTGAACTTTCTGCTTGGTTTGACCATCCCTCAAATCCAGTAGGTTTGTAATATAAGCAATCTAAAAGAATTAATATGCAGTATAACTACCATTCTATAACTTGAATACAATATCAAACACAAATCAACAACTTAAAAGATCAGAGGCGACAAAGGTCTTGTCAGACCGTTCTGGGCAAGATCTAGGTTACCCAGATTTTGTCCAGTCAATGCCGGTCAACGGTCTTTGACCATTAATAACATGAAATCTGCACAACTTATGACCCTAGATCTAATTCTAGACCAAAGATCTCTCAACATACTACATATCGAAAACATATAACAACAAAAAACATAAACCGAAAAAGATCTACAGCCTCTAACATTCATTGTCAGAACACAAAACAAACTTTTTCCAGATTTTGTAAAACTTTAATTGTGAGCACTTTGGTGTTATGGATCTACCATGTGCCAACCCATATAACTAAAATAGACTACATATAACATGTTTAAACATTGAAACATAAGATCTAACAAAAGATCAAAAGTCAGATTTTGAAATTAGGTTTATACCTTCTATGAACGATTTCTGATTCTAGGCTTTTGATTTGTTATGGGTGATCGTGGGGCTTGATTTTAGGACTGATTCACTACAATATTTCGTAGGTTTTGAGTTGAGAGAGTCAAGGATGAGAGTTGGTACAAAATTAAGTTAACAAATGATTTTTCTTTCTCTCCAATCTATATATACTAAGTTAGATGCATGAATTGGCTGTCATAGGTGGTTGAGATCTGGAGTTGTAGGCACATGGCTATGTGTAGGGTGGTTCACCAACTAAAGCCTTAGCTAATTTGACAAGTTAGCTTAAATAATGCAAGAAGGGCATAAAAGTCTTTTGGCTTTCCAATTTAATGGCATAAATGTAATCCTTGCAAACCCTTAGGGTTTGACCCTTAGTGTTTAACCTTAAGGGTTTAACCCTAAGGTTTTCCAAAAATTAGCTTTCTAGAATTTCATTTAGGGTTTAAAAATAAAATAAAATAAAAATTAACTTTCTAATTTTTTGAAAATTAGGGTTTTCTAATTATGCTTAATTTTTCAAATTACATTATTCAGGAACATTAGGGTTTAATTATTTACTAATTATAGTTAACCTTGCTAATTTAGCAATTAGGGTATATAATTTATAATTTAGGGTTTATAATTTAAATATTAGTGTTTCTAGAAATTAATATTTCTAAATGTTAATTAGGGTTGATCTAATTAATCATAAAATCATACAACACCGTTATATAATAATCTAAAACTCATAATTGAGTTTCAATTTAGGGTTTCCATTTGGCAATTCACTAATTATTATTTAAGATTTTTAATTTCAGAAATTAGGGTTTTAATTTACAATTAGGGTCTCTTATAATTAAGGTTTTCCTAATTAGCATTAAATCTTTATAGCACATATCATACACCACATAACACAGTTACAAAACAATCTTGTACTCTAATTTGGATTTCAAATTAGGGTTTAGCGCAGTAAAACTAGGGTTTTCAAATACTGCACCATAATAAACTAACCATTATCAATACATACATACAGTACACATTATAGCATTAAAAAATCAAAATATAAATAATATTATATTATTATTCTCATTCCTTGATAAAAATCTAAAATTAGGGTTTGGATTCCATATCTGAATTATCTTACATAAATCACATTATTAATTAAGTTAGAAAAATAATTAACTTAATTAATCTGAAATAATTCCATATAATAAGATAAAATAATTATTATAATTATTCTATAATCATTACATATATTATTTAAATAATATATAATTATATTTTCATGAAAAATAAATAATAAAAATATTGCTACTATAAAATTAATTATTATAAGAATATACTTTATAATAATCAATAATTTTGAAAAAAAATTATTTATAAATAATCATGTAATAAATATATTTTTATTTATCACATAAATGCATATGCCTTATCTTGTACAAATCCTCATCTTTAAAATTAAAAAAAAATTATACGTAAAATTTCTGATTTAATTATATAGAAAATATCGGGTTGTTACATCACGCGTTTTCATATGTCGAAGTGCATATCCCCGGCGGGGGCGTCACTCATTTTCATATGTCGAAGTATATCCCCGACGGGGGTTACAACGCAATTTTCGTTGATGCACATGTCAACGAAGGTCAAGCAACCTTGACGTCAGTTCAGTCGTTGTCAAGTAAACCCAACGACGCATCGGAAGCCATCCGATGATTGCATCAGTTGATACACATCAACATAGTTCAAGCAGCCTTGGCATTTATCTCCAGTAAGGAGTTCATCCGTTGATGTACACGTCAGTAAAGATCAAGTATATCCCCGGCGGGGGTTGCAACGCGTGTTTATCTGTTGATTAACACTTCAACGAAGGTCAAGCAGCCTTGACAGTCTGCACAATAGAGGGTTTTATCCGTTGATGCACATATCAGTGAAGGTTAGGCAGCCCTGACAACACATATTGTTGACAGCAAATCCAACAGAACATTGATATGTCTTGGCAGTACAAACTAGGAAGGATCAACATCATCGGGGAGGGTCGATGATAGAATATGTTATACACATCGTCAAATAGACAACGCTTTATCCCCACAGATCTCTTGTACACGGGGGGCACTTCTTTGGAATAAAGTTGGTATCAAAGATTAAGAACTTTGGTGATAGCCCCAACATCAACATCATAAGAAATTTGGATCACACGTCCAAGCTTGTCACTATTGCCAATCCCCGGTGG